>JAOPJI010090368.1:0-19148 GCA_027122695.1 Merluccius productus | reverse complement strand
ATACACTTTACACACATTAAAAACTCGTAAATAATGATAACAGGGTTTGCACATGCGTACTCGTGTGTACACACGGATACTACTCTTTTATATATATAGTAGATTGAGTCCTCTATGTTTGGTACTATTGATGGTTTGCAGAGTTTTATCTCTCTCTATATATATTTTTAAGAGTGAGTTTATCAAATTAATGTTTTAACATAATCCCAAATTTTCTCGCTATTTAAGAGGTGTACGTGAGAAACTAAATGAGGTTGACATTAGAGAAAGGTAATCGGCAATTTTAGCAGCTACCGAAATATAACCATTGTTCGGAAATAATATAATGCAATTTCCAACAAGTTGTGTATTGCTGCTGAAAAAAGGTTTTAATTCATTATGTTGAATTATTGATCGTCAGGCGCGCTCAATTCATGCTCAACAAAGTGAACACAACAATAGTGATAAGTGGTCGTAAAATGCAACCTTCGAGTGCAAGACTGTAGATCCCAAGTGGATCTTTGCGTGATTTCGTGATACGCAGTTAAGTTCGCATGCGCATCAAATTAAATTTCGAATTGGAATGTTCCACGTTGTCGCCCGCACCCTGCTGTCCTCAGTGCGCAGTGGGAGAACTACGAAGTTGTTGGACGCGTTTGCCACTTTTCAACGCACGCAAGTGTCCATTCAACGAAAAATGCGCATCAACGACACCTATTTCATCGACAAACAAAAAAAACGCCCCGACAAAATAATACGCACGCCATTTCGCAAAGGTATCGTTGTCAAGTTGGTCAAGTTGCGCCCCAAAAAACCGAATTCTGGCAACAGACGCTGCGTGGTGGTGAGGTTGGACGACAACCAACTGATAAAAGCGTACATTCCCGGGGAGAACGGCCAGGTCCAGGAGCACGGGATGGTGTTAGTGTACAACCGCCGCAAGCAAGATGTGCCTGGGCTTAGGTATCGGGTGGTGCGTCACAAATTAGACATGAAGTAGTTTTCCCGCCTTTTTATTGTTTCGTTGTTTCGCGCATAACCTAAGAGACCTTTAGGCACAGTTTTGTTTTTTGAATGGTTATATAATGGGTGCCGTTAATTGAAAGTTGGGTTTTGCTTCTGGTGAAAATATTGGTGCAGCGCGCGCAATTTTTATAGAGTGCTTTTTGTTATTGCGTTCTAGTTATTGTGGTTTAGAAACACGTTGCTAGTTAGCTTTTACACAGTTGAACCTGGGCACTGCGTGGGGTCGCTTAATGATATTTTAAAACTATTCTCTCATTATAATGCGTGTTTTTATGTGTAACTCTTGTACAATAAAAATCAAAATTTTGCGGAGGCACATCCTAGTTATTGGCGCATTCTCTACCTATTGTAAAGCAGGATTGCATCCAAACGAACGCAATTTCGGACTTTGGTTGGCTGTTGCGTGCGCCTAAAACATCCCAACAACCAACTACGAATTTATTCCATGGGTTGTATCTCTTTAAAAATAGAGCGACATGAACATTATAGTTTACCTTTTTAAAAATAGAGCGACATGAACATATATAGTTTACCTTTTTGAAATATGTTGTTAACCCCCCTTTTACTTTATTACTGACCAAAAATATTCTTACAAAGAGACGGCAATCATATTATATTCTTAAAATGAACGGTAAAATCTCTTTTGCACAAATGACACACTTTAGACTGCTTTAAAATAAAAACAAGTTTTTTCACAACTTGAGAGCGAAAAATCACGAAATAGATAACTTTAAAAAGTCTATTTATAACAAATGGATGTAAAATCGAATTCTGCGGACTATAGTACTTCGTTAAATTCGTCAAAAAAATTCACAAACTAAAACTAGGCATTTTAAACTTAAAAATGTAACTCTGAGGACGCAAATTAAATCTTTTGTATGTTTTTCTCGCAGTTTGCCATTCATAGCGCCGATGAATACATCGTATTTGGCATGCGCATGGATAATAACACAAGGACATTTAAAATACAAGTTTGAATACCAATCATATCTCGCTGAATAGCACACACTCAAACTAAACACAAGTATTCCGTTAAAGCTGGATTAATATTTTCGCGCTTGCGTCTTGGATGGATACTGGGTATTTATTGCGAGGAAGTTTCGTTGCCCCAATCCCCTTTGCATTATCCAGAAAGCACTGTATACAGTGTGTGCGTAAAATAAGCCATTACATAACCGTGAACATCAAAGCTAATTTCCGCCACAGCGCAATCACCCGAAAATTCATTTTTGTGCTAAAAATCAACCCAATCAGTTGTTTAGTTGTTAACAAAAACTAATGTGAGCAAAGTCTGTCGCACTACACATCCAACTAAATTCAATTTATAAGTGTAACACTTGAACAATTGATAATGGCACCCGTAATTGACAAAAAATTTGCCACTCACAGTAAGAATAATAATGAGTGCAACTGAGCGGACTAATCCAGCCCAAGTCATGAGTCAGACTCAACGACTCGTAAGAAGGTGCGCTAACTGCGTGTTGTCAGATTATCGCTTGCACCCAACTTGGAGCACGACACACAGTAAAATGATTGATGACGATGGGTTTGTATCGAAACCCAGCTCATTTCGAATAATAACACTTGTATTTGTCGCTCATTTTCACGCCATCATCCTCAGTTGTTATTGTAGAAAATTCGAACGTTGATTGATAGCACCATTCCATATGCAAAAGAACGTTGGACTTTTTGTGCGTTGTTGGCGCTTATCTACGTGCTGAGAGTGGTGATATGGCCGGTAACTTTATGCAACCTTGAGTGTGAGGGTCATTTGCTCGTAGGGGTTCTACGTCATCACGTATATATTGGGAATTTTTGCATTGAATATGTTTATTGGATTTTTATCGCCGAAAATAACACCCGTCTTTGCAGATGGTAAACTTACCTTTAGTTGCGTTGTGATAGCTATCGTTCAATAGAGGGCGACTTGCAATTGCCTATTAGTGACGAAGAGTTTCGTCCATTCATTCGTAAACTGCCAGAATTTCACTTTTGGTACAGTTATCTATTGGTGGTGGGTGGTGGTGTAATTGTCCTTAGGTTGTCGCTGTGCGTTGCGATTGCGGTCTCACTTCTGTGTACATGTTTTAAAACCTTCGATCTGCCTGTGTACTGGCCGGTGTTATTGTTCTACTTTGTGATACTTTTTTTCATTACAATGAGAGAAAGAATTGAAGTAAGGTTGCTATCCAAGGTGCCCATTTTAGTGTCGTTCGTTTAGCACATGATCAAATATAATTATCTTCCTTTTAATATGAACAAGAAACGTTATCACACGTCCCTGGATGCGACCAACTGATTTTTGGGTTCAAGCTAACGGACTTATTACTGCATTTTCAATTTTATTTGTAACGCTATACAAAATAAAAGAATTTTTGCGTGTCTTTACCATCTATTGTTTGTTCAAGTTTTTCACTTAAGATAAATCCTATGGGGTTTGAGTGCATTTTGTAACGGTGTGAGTTCTACTGGTGCTGCACGGCTACTTTATTTATGTCTCTATCTACAATTGCAGGTTAAAGGTGTCATCTATCGTTCAGCTGTTGAATTTCAACAAATATATAAATATTAAGCAGTTCTCGTCAATTGACGAAAAGTTGAAGCATACGCATTCAATGAGTAAGATTAATTTTTTAGAATTAAATTTGACTTGAATCTGATCATAATAAAAATGAGAGTTTTAACCTGAAACCACAGCCGTATATGCGTTGAAAGTAGTGCATCAAACTTTCCATTTAGATGTTGTAGTTGAGTCATAATGTTGGAGCCTTTTTAAGTTTGACATAAACATTTACTAATTTAGTTAACTGCCAATTATTTCAATTTGGAGAACTAATTTTTGTTTCTAGTTTAAATTAAAAATGGAAACGACCAATTAAATAGCGGGGTTCAATGAAACCCTGACTATATGCAGCAATTGTTGTTGACCTTTTGTCAGTAAGTAGCGCTCGAAAATAAAAGCCAACATCCAAATTTGCTATGAAGATTTATCAACTACACCTACAGCTACTACTCCGCAGTCAGACATGAGACAAAATCTGCCCAACGCCTTGCACACGGTGAATGGCAGGACGCAACAGGGTTGTTCAAAGGTGATTTCCACTTTGGCAAATGTGTTCGCTCTAATAAATCTACGTATCCACATCAATTATAACGCTCTCGATTAACAACAGATATTTATTCAATAAAAAATAATCAACAATAATGAGTAGGTTTACAGTGGGTTTTCTACAGGACCACCTTTGAGAGTTTCTTGTATGAGCTTTGTTACAGCAACATTAGTAGCGATGTTGTACGCGTGAAACAACATCTACGCAAGTGTGAGTTTCACTGAGATTGGGAGTCTTACATGCATGCCGAGTGTCATTGGCTTGGTAATGTCTGTAGTGATGATGCTACATTGTATTTTGTAGGTGTTGAGCGGATGTGAAGCTGCGGCCAGGGTCATGACGTCTCCACATCTACCAAGCGTTTTAGTTACGTTGAGAATTTATTTTGTGCGTCAATTTACTTATGAAATAAATATCTAATATGGTTTGTGGCTTTTAAAAAGTAGTTAATTATAGAAGCTTCGTCCAAAACCACGAATTGCATAAATTGTGAAAGTCTATGTTTAAAAAGTTTCCACCAAGGAGTATATCATTGGCTTAATTATACAAAATATACGTGCACTAAACTCAGATCAACATATAATACGCTCATGTTCGATGAGATCTACAAGTTTTACGTTAAATCAAATATATATTATATATATATATATATGTATAGCCTGTGCGTATTACTTTTTTCCGCTGTACACACTTTAAAATACAACTAATATAGTGAACACATCGATAAAATTCGTCTATTTAGCTATATTTAATCTAGTGCTTATTAGTATGCTTCAATGCATTAGTTTTTTGTTGTTTTTCAAAAATATAATCCGATTATGAAATAAAATAGCTGTTACTTCACAATTTTAGTGAATTTAGCGTAATTTATGTTTAGTATATCAAAAGTGGTATTTAATAGCGTTGATCTAATCATTTTATATTTCAACATAAATTAGTATTTGTTTGTGATAGTGGACAATCGACCGGTCAAACCTTTGTCAATTGTTGCACAAATTTTACAGCGCTGGTAATATTTTTGAGGTCCTATAATCCAAAATTCTTTTCTTATATTTGTTGTTACGGTGGAAATTGACAATCAAGCCCTATTGATCTACTTTAAGATTTATATTCCAACATGTTGATAGATTTTGTAGTAGCAAAATAGTTAAAGTGCCTTAATGACTTTTTATTAGGTTTAATTTTACAATAAACTATTAACAAATGTTGTTGAGCAATTTTCTTTTTTAATCTCAATTTAAATCAGTTGACTAATTCATTTGCCTAATTAATGGTGAATTATTTGACAATTTTTTAAGTTGTTTCACATAAAACTACTGGTTTATAATATTTCCACAACAACGAAAATATCCAACGGTTTTTCAGAAAGTCATAGACATTGTTAAGTTGGTGAAACACGTACACAACAAGCAAAACATTGGGTTCGCTTCGTTAAAAACGACAAAAAAGATTTCATTTAATGTAATAAACTACTTAAATAGACTTTCCATTTAACAAACCCATAAGTAACGCTGGATTTAGCGCACTAATACACGACAAACATTGAAAGCTATAAAGATGAGTTTTTACAACAGCGCTTAATAAGTTCCATATAATATAACAACATTTTCAAGTGAAATGCTGAAAATAGTATTGATCAAGGCATACCTCAACTGGTCAAAGTCACAATTGAGCACATTCAACGTAACTATGTCATTCGCATGTGCTTCAGATGCAGGCAACTCGGCGTTGTTACGGTAAATCTCTGAATAGAATGAGACAGTCAGTCGAATTACTAGTTCACCTTTGACGGTAACCACTTGGTTGGATGGTGATAATAATAGTTTGCTGCCAGCAGTTAGAATGCCCTGGATTAGTTTGGCAGAAATAGTCACACAACTGGACTTTTCTACACCAACAATCACAAAAGTAACAAACGCATCAGTGTTCACAATACCCACGTAAAAGTCAACAATTGACAAGTATAGAGTTTTGTTATTCCAATGTTCGCCAATTAGCTTAGTTTGAATGATATCATGGTAGTGTTCTAGGTGTCATGAGTTATCAAGTACAACCATGCAATTATACTCAAAGTTTCCAGTAGATTTTTTCCATTGTACCAGTGTGACAAAACGGCGGGTACAGAGCTGCTATTGATAATGTTTACGCCATCAACAGCTGATATGGGTATAATTTCGTAGGACTGTTCCTATCATCATTAATAGAATAAGCATTGAACTTATTCTTAAATTTTTTAATAGGGCAGAGTTATTTACCTTGTATTGGTATTTAGTGAGGCAGGCTCGAATAACTGAGCTAATCTCATCGTACCTTTCTTTACTATAATCGATCTAACAACATAGATTTTGAATAGTACATTTAACGTTCTCACACCAACACTATACCATGTCCATTTTATTCAGCAGAATAACTATATTGGCCACTCCAAATGATTTGGCCAACATTATGTGAGTTGAAAGTGTAGACGTGCTCAACGTGTAAGCTTTGAAGTTATTTAGGGTTGGAGCTGAAGTGGCATTTTGACCCAGTGTAGCTTCGAATGAACCTGTGCTTGAGTCCACAATGTAAACTGCGACGTCTGCCTACGTGGGTGTAAGTTATCGAACCATTAAACTTTGATTATGTTAAATATTTTTGACAAAATTTTCTGATCTGTTACTATTTTGTTGGTTTGAATAAAAATTTGCTGTTAAAGACTGCGTTTTTGATGCTTAATGAAGAAATGTTCGAACGAGATACCTATTAATCTGAACTTTTTGGAAATCCGCGTAAACATATTAATAAGTGCATAGTGTAATATTCTCTATTTAAATACAGCGTTTTATTCATTTTGAAAAATTCTGCATCACAAATCAACAAAATAGCAGCAGTTTCAGTTTGACTTTGAAGTCGAGCGTCGACACAACTTAATTATTGTGTAGCTATAAACACACTAGAAAATTAATCTTAAGTCTAACTTAAAAATTCTGACTATCATAACACTTTAGTAAAGTAATCCACAAATTGAACTACTGTATAAGCTTGAGTTCATAAAAAAGAATTACTGTTTCATTTGAATAGCTAATGTATATTTAAAAACTTTATAATAAAAAAAGTTAAACGCAACCTTTTTACTCCGCTCACTTGCAAATACAATAAATGGTCTCAATTGAATTTGGTTTATTCTCTGTTAACACATCCAAATAAGTGCATAAAATGATTTCCAATGTCATTCAGATTTAGTCTGTAATTTTTAATTCATAAAAAGTACTTCAAGATTTGTTTGAATATTTCAGAAAAATTCAAATAACGATATCTATAAAGTTGAACTTTACTGACTAAATATTCATTGAATCAAAGCAACAAACTATCATAAAGTAATGATCTATTCAGTTATCACTAACAACCTTATAAAAATAGCATGTTAGTAGTACTTGCAGAGAGTTGATACATTTAAGTCAAATATTACACTTTTTTATCGGCTTTAATAATCATCACATTAGTGTATTTTCTGTTCATTGTAATGAACATTAGTGGCGGGGTTCTAGCGGATTAACATTATGTCTAGTGACATAAGTTATGCACACAATGAAAAATAAACAAAAATATTATGGTTTGTTGATATTTTACCTTATTAAGCCATTAAAGTAGTGTTACAAATTGTAAAGATGGATAGATTTTGTTAAATGTCACACAGTTATCGTGTAAAAATGTTAAAATCGGAAATAGAGTGAAAATTTGAATGGCGCCGTTGAAATATAATAACATTGGCACTAGCACAGTCGATGCACATGAAGTGTTGAACAAAACACTCACTTGACACAACCCCTTAATGAGATTGGGCAAATAATCCATGTGGCCTGGCGTGTCGATTATGTTCAGAGTGACGTTGTCTGGAACTCTGACGGTTCTTATTGCTGCATCCATGGTAATTCCTCTTAAAATGCTGATATCACTTGTGTTTTCATTTGTCAAATTACCGCTGACGTTCTTCTTCCAGTTCGTCCATAATCCACGCGTAGTTAATTTTTTGGCCAATTTTACCGAATTTCTACAGGAGAAAATAGCCAAGTTTCAAATTTCAACGTTGTTTGATACATACTAAACATACCTGTTTCAACTGCACCGACTGAGTGTCAAATAGCAATCGACCTATGGTAGTACTTTTACCACTGTCTACATGACCGAAAAAGGCCACATTTATCGCAAAGTCTCCCATTGACCGGCTCGATTTTGAGGGATCAACGAAGATTAACCACGAGAAACAACTCCATGGAGGATAGCGACGTGAAAGAAGTAGCTGCAGGTGTCGTTCTGTTTAGGGTGTTAGACGGCAACGACGAACCACAATTTCTACTCATGCAAGCATCCTACCCTCCGTATCACTGGAGTCCACCGAAGGGACATGTGGAGGATGGGGAGAGTCTTCATGAGACAGCCTACCGAGAAGTGCAAGAGGAAAGTGCACTACGTATTGACACCGATTACACTATATATGACGATTTCAAGGTGACACTTCGATACATTGCCAATGGCAATCCCAAGAAAAGTATTTATTTCTTGGGCAAAATGAAGGAAAGCGCCACTGATGTTGAGCTTTCCAACGAACATAAAGCTTTTGAGTGGGTTTCCCTTGACAAAGCTGTGGAGCTTGTGCAACACAAAAACACCCAAAGCTTGATGCAGGAGGCTCACGAATGTATTATGTTTAAAAAATCAACCGGTGTACTTTAGATTCTGATGGTTCATTTTGCATTAGATAACAACTAGATTTGTGATGTTAATATATACATTTTAAATGTGGTTTCTTAGGAGAACGTGGGGCGCCACCATTGACTACTAGCTTTTATGCATTTTATTTGAGTTATTTTACGAGAGAGTGGCCATTTGGTTCGAGCTGCTGGAGTTTAAATTTTAAAAATATTTTCTGGAACATTGTAACGTTAAATAAACATTTTCCTAAATTATAGTGATATGATTGTTGGGAAAACAAATTGAAGACAACAAAATAAGTGTCCAACTTTATTTTCAATATATTTTCTTGGGCTCTTAAGGTTTGAATGGCATTTTCGATTGAAAATGACTAAAATCAATTTCAATCACTGATTAAAATTTATCGACACCAATGGATAAACGCCCGTATTTGACTGTTTGCATTTCCTTTGTGCCAAACTCAATCGGATATTAAATGCGAAAAAGTTAAATTTGTTAGAGTGAATAGTTGTTGGGTCTACCTTGATTGTGTTTTGTTCAGCTGAAACTAACAACATTTTATGGGAGAATATGCAGCCGACAATATGTCTAATAAATGAAAACTAACAATTCGCACGTGTATATATAAAGCGTATAATTAAGGCAAATAGATAACTCAATAAAAAGAGCTACAAAAATTCCCCTTACCGCCAATTTGGCGAAAGTTCGGGATTGTTCGGGTAACTAGAAATATTCGAGTTTCGGAAAATTCATTTATTGTAAATTAATTTGGGTTGTCTGAGATTTGATCGACGTATAATGTCTCGACTTTTTAAATAATTTAAACTCCACCAACAATAAAGCACAGCCCCATTCGAGTTGTGTTTTATTAGATTAATGTTCGTTAATCCGATACCATTATATTTTTAATAAAAAATTGTTGCTTTTAAATAGAATAAAAGAACCAACTGGATATTTTTTCTTAATATGAACATGTTACTGTAAATAGTGTTAATTTTAAATAAGTATGTTGCATCCACTCGTATATATATTTTATACATTTATTTAACTTATGTTAGCATAATTGACCTGTAAATAAAAAATATCAAAATTGGAGACTCACAAAATATCCTATCGAACAGCACAATTTTTTCATGCTGTGTCTTTAATGTGCTATAAATGCGGCCATCAGGTTATTTTCTAAATTCTTGGAGTTGAGCAAGTTAGTTTATTTCAGTTGGAGTGATACAACTGCAATAAACCATATACTAGACAAAACAATGATTTATTGGATAAACATTGCACCACTACACTCTTTATATGTTCGTAGCGCTAAATTTCAATCCAAAGTACTAATAAGAATTTATATAAGAAAATAATTTGAAGTTAGCACCTGTTAAACTAGTGCGCAGATACGCCGGTGGTTTACAATTATTTTTGTTTTTCCTGATTAAACCATTAAACTTTGGCAGAAATAGAATAATTTTTGGCGTAAATTGAAAGTTGAACCTGTCTGCATATCTATAGCATGAAGCTGAAATCATGCAGTTTTAGGACCTTTATCCAAAAAGCTTTTTTACAGAATTAAAAACCTTATAATTTTTTATTTTTAACATTAAACTTAAGAGACAGGATTGATTGCAACGTTGAATGATACATTCAAAGTAAACAAGAAACCAGTAATTATAAACGATGATTACTTATACATCTATCCCATGGAAACATGAAACTATTAAAAATTGACCGAGTTTTTGAAATAACAAAATTACAGAAGAACCTTTGAATTCTTCAAATGGTAAGGAATATATATTAAAAATATATGCGTGAGCCCCTTCAAGCCGGGTGATGCCATATGGCATCATTTTATTATTTCGTAGGTTGTAATATGACATCTTCTATTCCATTTATATTATTTGCTTTTATAATAAAGCGAATGCAAATATCAACTCAAGTTGCAACTTATATACCAACTAAATTATCCAGGAAACAGCAATAGTATTCGCGCGCGAAGCATATAATAATATTCCTAACGTTCACATTTTTAGAAAAAACAAAACATTAAATTATAACGCAAATACGTAGAGTTGCCGAGAGAAAAAAGTTTTAGTTTTTAAATTTTTTACAAGATGAATGCGGCAAGTTTGACAGAGAAAAACTACCAAAATCCTCAAAAATGGCCTCGAAACAAATTTTTATCTGAATTTAAATAAAAATCGTCAACTTTTTTTATGAAAAACATTTTATCTAACATTATAAAAGCGTTGTTGTTATTTTAGGTAATTCACTGTATTATACCCAATATATTATTGTTAAATTAATAAACTATTCAGTTTATGTGTGAAATAATATAATTAAATTAAACAGTATTTCTCCATGTCTATTGCATGTTGTATCATATGAAGCGGAAAAATGAAGTTATAACTATACAGATAAACAAATTGATAAAATAATAATTTTAACTTCAGCTATACAATGTTTTAGTTATTTCAATTAGAAGAGATTAAATAAGGTGTTACTTGATTATTACCATTAGAGGGGTGGGATTACATACAAATAGTTTTGTTTAAATTTGTTTTATTTTAATCATTAAAGCGATATATGTTATGAATATTTATCCAACTCCTTTTGTTTTAAATCCGGGTTGAAAGTATTACAAAAGGATTAATCAATTACAACAAGTTACAAGCGCACGAGGAATGCCCAATAAAGAAATATGTGAAAATCAACTCAAAGTTTCACTAAGAGTGAAAGAGCAAACTTTATACAAGATCAGCACACCCCAGATAATAGTGCCATAGGGTACCATCTTGCCGATGTAGGTCCCAATAATCGATTTGGGGTCGTATTTGGCGAAGTAGAGGACGCTGAGGATGAACATTGTAGGCGTCAACACAAACAACATGAAAAAGCCCCAATAAATGATGGTAGTGATTATACGTAGTACAATAAAATCGAATATAGTGCCGGTGTAGGTCCAAAGAAAAAATTTGAAAACGTGCACTTTGGTGGTAGTCGACATACTCACGATTACGCGAATGCCAAGAAAAATCCCGATATTTTTGATATAGTCATGATAGAATCCACTGGTAAAGCAGTTGACATTGGCCATCACACACTTACTGCACGCAACCCCTTTACTGCCCAGACTCATCGAGTAGATTAACGCGTACATTGAGGGCATGCCTATGTCGCCACTTATTAGAAGGATCATTTCAAAGAGTTCTTTGTTGCTAGACAGAAAGCCGATAGCTTTGGAAAGTATAACATTGGCCTTCTTAGTGGACGATTTCATGGAAACCAATTTGTTTTGCAAAGTCCTTTCAACGATGATCATGTTCACAGCAGCATTGGATACTGCCAGCGTTCCAGCGAATCCCGTAACCAGCAGAATAACGTACAATGGGATGGTTGGAATTTCAAGTGCTTTCAATGCTTCTATAGCTCCGCCGTCAAATTCACAGGTCAGTGTTTCATTGTTGTTTTGCTTGGCGAATTGTTGGAGGAGTTTTGAAACAACTCCAGTGTTGGTTGTTGTATTGGGCGTGTTATTGTTAACAATGAATGGTGGTGGCGTGAGTGTCGACAACGGATTCAACGAACTTTTGACAGCAACGGGGTCTGTGTTCAAGACGTACATCGCAAACACCACATTGAGGACGATGGCCGCTCCTCTGAAGAACATGTAGACGACTGCTGTGAGTACCTTGTAGCAGTCGAAATTGTATTTGTAGTAGAAAAAGTTGGCAATTTTTTCAAAAACCATTTTCCTGTGATATAATAACTGTGCTCAACAACTTTAAAATGAGAAAGTAAATAACTGGCACTGCTGCTGCTGCTGCTACGCACAACACAAAACAAATGCTACACAGTAGTTTCACACATAAAAATAGACACTAGGCTGGGCATAGTTAGATGAATGATTGAGTTAATTGAAAGCCATTCTCTCCGACGCTCACTATGACTCCCATTTGTAGCCAATACAATACAGCCTTTTTGATGGTTTCCATGTTTTTGATTGTTGCTGACTTTTTCAGCAGTTGTTCATGGCTTAACACGACTAATTCAATCACAATGCGTTATAGAGTTTCACACGTGTAAAATGCAGAAAAGATAAACTTACCATTGTTATTGAACAAACACAGTGTCATTCCCTGGTTGGGCGAGCACACAAACGTCTTCTTAACATTGTGGACCACCACTGTCACTTCGAGAAGGTCGTGGTCAGGGAACCATTCCAAGGACCTACGAGGGTGGCCTGACTGGAACTCTTTTTCTAACTTTTTGGAAAAGCTACACAATCATCGTCATGCAATCGAAAGTGGGCTCATTATTAGTTATTTAACTCTTTGAACCCTAATGTTTCCCATTTACCAGATTATAACGCGGCATCTTCGAGCTCATTTAAGTTGTTGCTTTAGAATAAAGTCACGAAATATTTTCAATCAAGGCCAGCTAATATTCCGAGTAAATTAAAGGAAATAAAGTTGACACGCGCGCGCATACCACTCAAAAAATTCAAAATGTTAAGACATAAAATAACAGCTCAATAAGGTTTTGGTAAATTTATGGATTCAAATAGCTAAATTAGATGGGGAATATTTATTTGAATTTAACGCAAAACCAATAGTATCTGTCTTTCGAGTATAAACACTTTTCTGAGGTGAAAAAAATGATCATCGACAAATTAATAAATTGCAGAACTTGCATAAAAAGCAATATAGTGAATTTAAAGATATTTCTCCTTTTTAATACCTGAAATGTCAATTATGGGGGCAAGAAGGCTGTAATCAGTGTGAATATTAATAGAATTAACAATTGTGGCGTTAGGTGGGGTAGTGCTGCGTTTTAATCTTTTCAATTCGAAGAGATTAAATAAGTTGTCAATTGAGTAATTTAAATTGTGTTTTGCTAAAACATGTTTAATTTCGATCAATCAATAAAGCAACATTCGTCCCCTCTTTTAGTTTTAATTCCAATTGAAAGAGTTGATGAAGAGTTCGGATACTTATTGAGAATGAGGGGAACTTTAGTCATCTCTTCCACAGAGATGTCGGGCCACACCGACGGCGTGGTGATAATGCAATCGATTTCCAAGTTCTACGACGTAAATAGGTTATTTTATTGTCACAGTGGAGAGTATAAGTGTGGTGGGCAACAAAAATATCACTTTCTTTTTATCGTGCCGCTTGTAGGTTTTCTCTACAGAGTTGGTCACATCGTCCAACATAGTGAAACAATTGTACACCAACTCCCTACCGAAGCAGTGCATCAGAAACTGCAGCAAGATTTTCTGAATGACCCATTACAAAAGGGAAAGTCGACACCAACTAACCTCATTCACCAGAAATTCTTTCGGCTTAAACGGCAATATTCGATCTTGCAGGTATTTCTTGAACTCACTCATGAAAATCGTCGCATTCCCCACGATGAAAATGAAACTGTTGAGCAAGTCGAGAGTGGACCGACAGATTCTTTTGGTTTTGTATAGTTTCTGGGGCGTCGTCGCACACAAGTTTTTTTCAATGACAGCCACTTTTGCGGTGGAATTCAGCGGTTCTTTCAGGTCTTCCTCGTCACCGCTAGACGGCTCTTGGGTGGTGGGCATGGTCAGTCGTGTGGATCGTTTCGACAAGTTTTCTCTCTGTGTGTGGTAAATATCAATATATCATTTGGGTGGGTGTGTGTGCAACAAATAGATATAAAGAGTAAAAATGGTGGTTACGCACATTTAAACGCATAAAATCCTCATTGAAGGTGGAGGACGAACTGATCGAGCTAACGATTGACTTGATGAGGTCTTTGCGCGTTCTACACAACATCAAAAACAACCCAAGTGAGCGTGGGGTACTTCAAGTAGCTAGTGATCGGATCGCAAATCAAATTGGACAACTCGCCGCTCTCGTCAATGTCGTTCAAATTGGCCAGAAACAAGTTACACGTGCTCAAAATGCTGCTTGTGCTATTGCCAACGTGCAAAAGTTTCTGAGATATACTTGAAAAATTAAACTTGACATGCGAAATTGCGTTTGAGATTATATATATGTACTCGCTTTCGAATTTTTTGGCTATGAGGTCCTTCCTCTTGGTGACTTGTAGGCAGCTCTAGTGCATGTATTTATTTTGCAACAGATCGTGCGTACTTTCAATTCGTGTATGTGAACGCTCGCGTCGAATGTGTTTGTTAGATAGGTGTTCAACATTGGCAACCTTTAGCTATTTATTTCGCGCTGCCAACTACCAACTCACTTGTACAACAAATAATGGTAGTGGATGTTGTAGTTGAGGTTGAATTGGAAATCGTTCCAACTTGATTCATCTATTAATTAGCTATTCATTTCTAGTGCGTCATCGTAGCTTTACCAAAGAAGAACAGTTCCATTCGACGGGACAGTCCAATCCAATGGGTCCGATAAATCTCCAAGGTTGGCATAAATTCCTTTCTTTTCGACATGCACCTTTTCATCTGATAAAATGAGTGTTTGTAATGAGTACTGCTGAATAAAAACTACCTTTTGGTCGAAAAAATTCACGATTGCACAGTACACAAGGTCTTCCCATAGCCCGTTTTTGTAAAAAAAATCAAAAATGTAACTCAACTGGCGTTTGAGGATTTCATGGTTGTGTAAAGATAAAATTGGCGATTTCCCTCCAAAGTAGCCATTGAAAACCGCCAACGCCTTTGACAAACAGCTGTGAAGTTCGTTCCCGAAAATTTCATTTATGGCGTAGTAAATAAAACTGTCGCCTTTTAATTGTCTAAGTTCGATTACACTACTAACAGCAATGGTGTCAATAATTACAGCAGAGGGCCACACTCACTCAAACAATATTCGCAAAAATGAAACAATTGATTCAACATCGACTTATCCTTGATACAAACGTTACACGGCTGTGTAGTGGTCACAAATAAAAATATCTACCTGCATAGAATTTAGGTGATTTCTAATGTGGGAGAGGTGCGTTTTCATGATGAATTATTCACAATTGCCGCCGCTATGTGTAACCAAACTATTCGGGGTGTTTCGTAAATCTGTCTTATTTGTTTCAACCCATTATAGTATTTGCGCTCGAACTTGAACACATTCTAATTACTTGACCAAGTAAATAGTAATTATAGCTATTTGTGTGTGGGGTGAGCATGGGTTGCTTTGACAACATGGGTGCTCTTGCACTTTCCGAACGGGCACGAGCTCTAATTGACAAATTA
This sequence comes from Merluccius productus, assembly GCA_027122695.1. Lineage (NCBI taxonomy): Eukaryota > Metazoa > Chordata > Actinopteri > Gadiformes > Merlucciidae > Merluccius > Merluccius productus. The sequence goes on along the minus strand of JAOPJI010090368.1, from coordinate 3,155 downwards.
AAGACCAAGGACCGGTGGTTTTCTTTGTATTTTTGGAGTCAGCGTTTGCAGGTAAAGGTTTCAATCATCTAAGAACCCCATAGTTAATTTATCGATTTAATTGACGAATTTCCAATACACACACCAATTATGTCACCTTAATACGTTTATAATGTACACTTTTCTGTAGATTTCTGTTGTTGTAAACATAGTTAATCGCCATGTCGATAATGTATAACTTAAAGTACACACTCTCTATCAATGTGCTATATTACTTTGACCACTACTGCTCTCATACTACTTTATACGAATTAACAATGTTTGCGAGAAGCTTTGAATGTGTACTAATCCACATAAATTCAATGGTTCAGACATCATTGTTTTATTATCTCAAACTAACCAATATTTTCAATAATTATTGGTGTTGTCAAACTTTTATTACATTCATCTCATTTGTATGAAATTAGTGTGAATTATTTCGGGTTTTTATGTGTTTTCTCATATGTCTTATTATTGGAATCTTGAAATTACTTACATTTTAGTGATGTCAAGTGAGTTCGTTTTGTTTAAATTGTTTGTTTTCAATATTTTCCAACTTGAGCGCAGCCAATTTTCGCCTTATTTGGTGTGCAGTTTGAGATGTATGTTTGGCTCACAATATTATGAGTTTATTTACTTTAGACGCTTAATACTGGTTTCAACTAAAACAAACGATTTACATGCGCCAATTAAAACATTTTCAACTACTTAGTATTTTACAAATCTAATCTAACAATGGAGATTATTTTTGATAATGAACAGTAGTTTCTTAAAACCACCTTTCATTTGTCGGTAATAAACGTACTTGATTTTATTCAAATAATAAATTGGTATTTTTTACGCTTGAATGATAACACGCAAAGTTATATTTATTTAGGTGGTTGAGTTTCAAAAGTTTGTATTTTAAATGATTTAAAGCGGCATTTCCATACATTACATTCGTTTTGTTGGGCAAGTTAACGCTACAAACACAATAGTTATAATAAATAAGATCAGTTATATTGTATTGAATATTATTTCCTTGAATCAACAATGTTGACCCATCAGTATCATTATTAATCTCTCTTTCCCAATAGAACCATGTCCACATTGGATATCAAATTTACAGCCATCGTCAATGAAGCTCAGTCAAACTACTTTTGTTACCTATGCCAAATAGACAGTTACAACATTCTGTTGGACTGCGGTTGGAATTACCAGATGGACAGTTACGTGACGGATACATTGGAGAAGTAGTTGTCGACTGGCCATGTTAAACTTGACTCGTTGGTAGATATGGCGACAGTATAGACTTGATATTGATATCGGGGAGTAGTGTGCAACATGTTGGGAGTTTGGCTCACGTGTACACAAAAAACTCGTGGAAATGCCCCATTTACATGACGCAACCTGTGTGGCAAGCGAGCAAATTGACTTTGTATGACTACTATCAGTCACTGTTCAATTCAACCTCCACTGACCTGCCATTTACGTTGGATGATGTGGACACTGTGTTGGACAGTGTCACTAAAGTGCGATACCTCCAAACAATATACTTGAAAGGTATTTTCATTGGAACTCTGTGTGCACATAACCGTTTTAACGCTTTGTCGCCAATTATTGACAAAACTGTGCTTTTCGGCGCAATAGTTATTTTCAACTATATCACTGTTGTTGTGATTGACATGCAATTTGCAGGCAAAGGTCAAGGAATAACCCTGTTGGCGCTCAATTCAGGTATGACCCTTGGCAGCTGCATGTGGCGCATCTCCAAAGACAATGAAGGGGATATTGTTTATGCGGTTCAGCTCAATCACAAAAAACAATTGTAGTCCTACGTTGAACTACTTGAATTGATCTCAGTTAGACATCTCAACGAAGCAATGATACACGGCCTCATAAAACCGTTTATATTTATAACGGACGCATCAAATCGAACGGATGAACCTGATAATAAAAAAATTAAAGTCAACCAACTAACAAGTACTCGCATGCCAACTTGATGTAGAGTTATTTGTGGGTGTAGATGAAATTTTAAGTGTGTTGAGTTCGAATAACGGAAGCGTGTTGGTTTTTAGTGACACTGCTGGTCAAGTGATTGAATTTCTGTTTCTACTGGTGAGTTTAACACACACACGTGTCTTATTATTTGAGTGATGTAGAGCAACATTCTAAAGTCCAATAAATACACCTGCATTGACGTGGTTCTGTGCAACCATGTAGCTCACCACGTTTTAAAGATGGTCACTTCAAACGTTATTTGATTTGCTGTGACCTACGTTTTAAACCCACACATAGACTGAGTGGCTCAATGAGAAGCTCGTGAAAAGAATGGAGAATGGAGTGTTTAACTTTCTGGGCTTGTTGTAGGTGTTTGATGATGTGTGTGTATGTGCATGAGTTTTGTAGAAATTTATACACCTGCCAAACAATCCAAGAGATAGATCATATCAAGTCGGCCAAGGTATTTTGGTAGGTGTACACCTCTATTTATGACCTATGCAGATTGTTGTCACCTCTAACCCCAACCTGGAATATTCACTTGGTGTTCAGTTGTTCAGTAGAATAGCTTGTGATCCTAGAAATTTGGTTATCTTCACTATTCCTCCTGAAAGACAATCGTTGGCCAAAAGAATCATTGATTCTTCGCGCTCGGCAGAAATCCAACTTGAAGTATTTTCATTTGGTGGGGATGGTTCTCACCGACCTTAGATCAACACAAGGGTTCAACTCGAAGGGCAGGAACTAGTTGAGGCCATCGACCAAATTGATCAAAATAACGTGAACCAAGTGCCTCAACTCGAAAGTCCCATGTTGTCTAGTGACGACGAAGACGATCTTCCTTATGCGGAAAATTATCAGATTATTTCTTCACAAAAGTTGCAAGAGACTTCTCTCCATGATGTCGTCTCGGCCGCCGTCCCAGAGCAGGCTGTTACCGTTTTGAATGTGCCTGTGAAGCGCAAAATGCCGTTGAATGATGAAGATGTGTTGGCCATTGATGCCAAAGCTGCGAAAATAAGTATCTGCTTTGACTTGTGCACTCTTTTTATTGCATTGTTACATTCGTAATTTACTATCTATATAAAAGAGTAGTGTCCGTGTGTCACGCATCAGTACGCATGTGCAAACTCTGTTCTCATTATTTAAGTGTTTTT
>JAOPJI010090086.1:0-37625 GCA_027122695.1 Merluccius productus | reverse complement strand
TAAACTAATATACTTATTAAAAATCAATTTAAGATATAATATATGACAATTTTCGAGAAATTGATTAGCGTGTCAATAGCCACTGTCAACTATTATACTGCTGACAAGTTAAATCAAAAGTTAAACTTGCAATAAATTCAATATAATTTCAACTTATAATCGGCCATATCTAGCCTACTCAAGTATTGCATTGTTTAATGTCCTCAATGTGATAAATTAAATAAATAGTATGTTGTTGTTGTGCACGAAACAAATGAGAGCTGATCGTTGTTGGTGGTTACTGTCTTTCTTGGTTGTTAGTTGGTTTTTCCATTAGACACTGAGAAATTTGTTATAGCATTTTGAAATATGCATGCAGGTTTGCAAAAATCAAGCAATTTCTTCGAACTATCGGGAGGTAATAAATTTTGATCGCCCTCTATTTTTTAATAAGGTGCCAAATTATTCAGTTGTTCAAAAAACCATCGACAAACCTAGATATAGTCGACATCGGCTACTACACACAAACTCTATCGAACGATATCTTAAAGGTGACTGTTGATGTTTGCGAAAACTCGCCATACACAGTAACTAAGTTGGGCGATTGGAAGTTTTGATTTCGTGCAGTGCTCAACTTTGGAGAGATTTCGCACAAATTTTACCAAAACTTTCGAACAGTCCCTAAAATCCATGGTTGCTTGCAACAACAACGGCGAATGTGGGGCTAAACGGCGTAAGAATGGTTTAAATAGAATTAAGTTATTCGTGGTATATAGTACTCGGGAATGGACTGGATTGTGCGTTTTGTAATGTACCTCTAGTAAACTGATTATAGGTGCATTAACAAGTATTTAGACGTTTTTAAATTCAATGGTTCTCGAAAGAGTATATCTTATGGGGATACTAATAAATCCTGAATTTCAGCGTAGACTGTGCGAAGAAGGCGCCGACGATCTTGAAAAATCTGTGGTAACGTGTTTAATTTAACGAACCAAATGCAGTGTGGTTTAGTGTCACTATTTGCTCAACTTGTGCCACAACTTGGTAATGAATATTCAAGTGTTGCAAACTGAGCCAGGGTTCAGCATCAACGATTACTGCAGTACCACATTTTGTTGCATCCACAGTCCTTAAATGATTGTGGCGACCCAAGATTAAACATTTGAAACTGTGTTCACCCTAAGTTTCTTTTCTTGATTGTTAAAACTTGCGTGTGTGAATAATTTTCCCATATACACCGACTTTACAATTCTACTAACATGATGCAATCATACATGGGATTCGCTTATTTAAATATATTTAACTGAATGCTCACTAATAGGTTTGAATGGAATAGTTTTTGGTGATTTTCAAAAATATAATCCGATTATAGTATCAAATCGTTGTTATTTCCTAGTTTTAGAAAATGTGAAGTACGTTATATTTAGAATATTAAAGTTAGTAATTAATAGCATTGATGTGACCATTTTAAATTTTAATATCGAGCAGTATATTAAAATATGGATGGTGTCAATTGACCGTTCGTTTTTGGCCTGTTGTCGTTAAAGTTTTACAATGCAAATATTAATTTTGAACTCCTAAGGTTCAGCATTGTTCACTTATATTTATTGTTGTGTCTGAAAGTTAAAATCAGGTCAACCCGCCGATTTAAACTTATTAAGCTTCTCCAAGATTTTAATGCGCCGACATGCTGATTAATTTTTAGTATCGAAAAAAATAAGTATTGCTTTATGAATTTTTCATTTCAACCTATTAAAAAATATTTATTATAAATTGGGGGGTTATTTCAATGTAAATCAGTTGAAAAATTTAGTTGTTTTATTAATTAGATCAATCAACGCAATATCACACTTTTAAATTTCTATAAATATAAACGGATCGATTGTGACTGCAGTGTTATAAATTGTGATAATATCACAACCGCACGTGAAGTAACCAAAGGGAGTGTTCTAACATTTTAGATAGTCTTAAGCGCGAAGGTTGAACTATAAGCCTCATTTATCAGTTGTTAGTGTGGCCCAATATACGACCAAATATATTTCTCGCTGCTTTCAAAGTTTGAACATGTTTATATCAACATGTTTGGTTTTTTAGATTTAAAACATTCGACTTTTTGCATTTAATATATTAAAATAGTGCAGCTGCGATTATTATCAACGTGAACATTATTTAACCAAACAATAAATGGCTGTTTAGTAAATAACCAGTGTTGACCAACTAAAGTTGACGCGACATAATAATGATAAATCACTATAGTGCTTGTTTGAACATACTTTGGTAGATTGTTTAATATATTAGTGGTTGTTGTTATAGATTGAAATGAGGAAGGTTATGGTCGAGTGTTTGTTCTGCTCTCTATTGGTCATTGAGATCGTTAACTCCAGTATCCAATGGAAATATGACATGTTTTAGATGTTAGAGGGTCTGCTGTTTGAGGTGCATTCCCAATCAATTTCCTCTCTCCGCTGGAATGTAATTCAAATGCTTTTTGTTAGTTAGTAGTCTGTAGCACCGTTCTACTGCCACTCCAAATAAAGTGAGTATCGGCTATTACACAGCCACTTTTTCGAAAGACATCTTGCAGTTGACGACGGATGTTTGCAAAAATTTACCACACACAGTAAATCAAATTTTAATCCTTTCATGCCAAAGGTGCTTTTCATCAAACGCCATTGAATTTGTGTGATTAAAAACACGCACATAATTGATTTCATTGGAATTATTTTATATAATTAAATAATAAAAATAAAATAAATTTTCCGTTTTAAATGACTATTTTGTATATTTATAAACTTTTGAAGACTCTATTTGAAATGATAAAAAACTAAATTTCGCTAAACTTTGCGTCACTTCAATCACTAAATGAATATCCAATACGACTGGTTTTACTGCGGTTTCAAAGGATCATGTTTTGTTTTCATAGTGCTCAACGTTGGACGAATTTCACAAAAATTTCACTGGAAATTTCGAAAAGTCCCTAACAAGTACATTTAATTGCAAAATCTAAATTATTGCGGCACATATGTATAAGTACTTGAAAATATAGTTGTCGGAAATGAACTTGGTTGTGCATATTGTGAAGTACATATATTTAAGTTATTCAACTTGAAGTGATACTCATAACAGACTTTGGTGGCTTCTTTAATGAACCAAAAGGAAAAACTAGTGCAGTTGTTGAAAAATACAGAGTTCCAAAACCATTTATGTCGTGAGGCCGATATTCTCATAGAACGACCTATGGTACCACATTGAATTCACGACATAAGTTAATGTGCACCTAGTGCACATATGTGCTAGATTTGTGCGGCCATTTGGTTGAGGAAATTAAACTCTACTCAAATCAGCCAGGGTTTTCGCCGGACGATTACTGCACGCACAGATATCTCTGCCAACATTGACCACTCTGTTTCACAAACATTTTTATACGCGCCACTAATGATCGCGAAAACGTTGAAATATAAATGTGTACTTATCAATCTAAGATTTTTAACAATCCCAACTACTATCCCATTGTTGGTTGTAAGATTTAGACATTTTTTTATCAAAACACGTACATGTACAACAATATTTTTTAGTGTTACTTTACAATTTGTCCACTTTTATTAGTGTTAATTGCATCGTGCATGGAAATTAATGTACTTTCTAACGTTTTGTTGTAATTATCTAATTTAATAGACGCGTGAGAGTGAAATTCAACGTGAAAAAATTAACAAAGCGAGAACTAGCTCGAAAGCCCAGCGTTGTTTGGGAGTTTAAGTGAAAGTTTCACGTAAGTGTTATACTAGGTTGGATTGAGTTTTCTCACTTAACATTTTTCAACAAATAATATAACGTAATTCTTAATTTGCCGAGTTAAGTACACATTTCACTAATTCAATGATGTACGTCACTACTTGACAAACTATTTGTTACCTTATTTGTCGCTAAACTTGGTTATACTAATTACTTATTTGAAAATACCTAAAAAGGTTACAATAACCTGTCATTACTAAAGCTAATGAAGTTGTTAACTGATTTTAATTGAGTTAAAAGAATCGAATTGATCAATAACCTGTTTTCAATAGGTTGACGTGAAAATAAATCCGCAAAATATCCAATCAATTTATAATTTACTTGATACTAAAAAATAAATCAATATGTCGGAATATAAATCTTTAAGTAGATCATTAAGGTTTAGTTGCATGGCTTGACCATTGGCCCGATTTTAAATCCTAAACTTAACAATTAATACCATACAGAAGATTGTTGGATTTTAGGAACTTAAAATGCACACTAGTAGTGTAAAATTTGGACTACAACAAGCAAAAAACTCCCACACAAATAACCATGCTAATACACGAAACGAATGGACCAATTTTAAAATATCAAAAAGTTAGATCAATGCTACTATTGGTTACAGAGTTTAATATTGTAACTTTAAAGCCAACTACATTTGCGTGAATTGGGGGAAAACAGCTATTTTCTGTTATAATCTGATTAGCTACCTTTTTATCGGATTAAATTTTTGCAAATCAACCAAAAACTAGTGCATTTAAACGTAGTAATAAGCATTTAATTAAATGAAACAAAATTTAAATTTTTTAGCTAGGTGTTAACTATGTTAGTAGCGTTGTAAAGTGTGTGCGTATAAGGAAAAATGTTTCGGACATGCGTGCTTGCTGACATACTCTGTTCTTTTGTAAATCTAGTAGATATCGATTTTTCACATCAACTAGTCGATGCTTTAAAAACTTTCAATATATTTAGCGGACTCTAAAAAGTTTTAGTGTATTCCATATAAATTCGCCCGTTTTGTTGACCTTAAGACGCTTAAAACGTCCTTAATACTGTGCACATGCACATTCAGTATAAAAGTGTAAAATTAACTCATTTTTAACAGCAAGATTGCAATTGTTAATATTTCAGAATGTCCGATCAAATTTGCTCAAGTTCTGTGAGAAATAAGCACATTTCAACAACACATAGCCAACAAACTTGAGTAAAATTGATACAACTATCAAACATAATGCTTTCAACACGTAAGAAATCAACTTGAGATCAGTTTTTGGCATGTCAAAAGCAACTAAAACACAGACTTCGAATGATCAGTCGAGTGGTTGAGCATATTCTGTAAAGATACTCCTTTGAAAAGTCGAATTCGGGTGAAATTCACTCACTCAACCCAACTCCTAGATGTGTACAGAAAGTCGACTTAAACTCGGGCTATTTACAAAAAAGGAAAACCTAATATATACTTTAAACCCCACGTGATACTTTAAGATTTATATATACCCGTGCTGTGATCGTTAGTTGTGGCGCGCTAATGAGCAATAGGACGGACGAAAAAGAATCACCGGGGTGGTTTAAAAAGTACAATGTCGCAAGAGGGTTTTATAGCTGCCTCATTGCCCTGGGTATATCAGGCACCTCGGCCATAGGAACTCAAGCCACTAAAAGGACCTTTACTGGCGACTTGGACGTGGCATTTCTTTTCACATATGTCACAACGTTGTTCAATTTGATCATATTTCCGCTCTATCTGGTTTGTTACCGCTTGGGCGTGAGTAGCGAGAGAAAGTCAATAAAGACAATTTTCAAGTAAAGCCACCGTTGCTGCCGAGAGCGCAGTGCATAACGTTGATAACGCCAAATTTAGAGAGTGTGTTGTGTTTATCGGCGGGAAAAACAACCGAAACTTGCCGCGGTACAAGCGGGTGTTTTGGACTCTCTTTGGTTTCACGCTGCTATGGTTGGGTGCCAACTACACCTACATGAAGTCTCTGGTCTACCTGAGCGCCACCGACGTGGCCGCGCTCTTCTCCACCTCAAATGTGTTTGTGTTCCTGCTTTCGCTGATCATGCTCAATGATCTATTTTACTTCACCAAAGTAGTGCACGTTGGTCGGGTGTATTTGAGTGCGTGTAGCTTTTTTCGGTTACCATAGCGACGTCCGCAGTGGTGCTCTTTTTCTACGTGGACAAGTTCGAGTTCAAAACCGTCATCGGGATAGTTCTCGTAGTAATGGCTTCATTTTTCTCCGCCCTCTACAAAGTAAGCCACTTGTAATCGACTGTAGTAGCAAGCTAACCGAGCGTTCCTGTCCAGGTGATCTACAAAATCATCATTAGAAACGGCCAACTCGTTCATGTCATGTTCACATTGACGGTTATTGGGGTGATGAGCACGGTGTTCACCTGGTTTCTGTTGATTTTGCTTCATGTGACCAACTTGGAAGTGCTTCCTCCGTTGGACAAGTTCCCTTGGCTGATGTTGTTCCTGAGAGGTGCGTCCGCCCTAATAATGAATCTGCTGATCAACTTTGGCATTGCCTACACATCGTCGATTGTTGTGTCCATTGGTGCGTTGTTGTCCATTCCAATCAACGCGGTTTTCGATGTCGTAGTCAATAAAACCGAACCCAATTTGTTGAAGGGGGTTGCGTCCACCTTGATCGCGATGAGCTTTTTGCTGATTATTCTTCCCGACGGCTTTTTAAATAAGATTGAGCCATTTTGGAAGCGAGAGTGTGACTCCACCTCCAGTCCAGCGGTATAGTTGAGCTTTTCCACGGGTGTATATGCGTTTTTAGGTGGCAAGTGACCATGAGTAGTTATTTCAAATTTTACACTCACCATTTTTATTGTCTCTAATTTGCTCGAAGCTTTGTTGCGCGCTTAGCTCCATACTTTCCGGTGTGCACATTGACTCGAAATTGTTGCATTATCACTATGCATATAGATGATTGAACTATGGAAATAAAACGATATCTTTAAGAGATTAAAAAATGCGAGCAACTCTCATCGACCGTTGACTATTCGTGTCTTAAAGCCAAAACATTCTTGCCATTGAATCTTAATATTTAGTTATTTTGACACAAATGTTGCCAGCAATCATCATCATAATTTTTGGATGAAAATTGTCATCTTAATCCGTGGATAGAAATTATAAATGTGTGCATCTAAGTTGAACTTTTAAGTGGTAGGTAAAAATGCACATTCTTGAATTAGCAAAGTTCCACCCACAAACCAGCCAAGTGGAACGCAAAAATCTATTTTAAACTCCGACGCGAAGAGGAGCGAAGTGGCCGATTCGCGACGACAGCTCTCAATGGATTCCACATGCAGATATTGTGGAAAGTTCAGGGACGATGGCACCTCTCACAAGCTGGCGAACCACTACAAGTCGGCGTTGCACCGCTTCAACTACGAAAGAAAGAATTTTATGTTGCCACCTTTGTCGGAGGACGAATTTGAGCTTTACATGAACAAGCTGGGTCCAACGTCCAAAGACGGGTCGAGAAAGGTCACCAACTACTGCCAACTCTGTAAGAAGGAATTCAACTCACCAGGTGCGCACCTAGCGCACACCCAGTCCAAGAAACACTTGAAACAGCAAACTAGATTGAACAACCACAAGGTGAACGCAACTTCTCCTGCGGTCGAAGAGGCGTCAGAACACTCGTCCGACTTTGAAGATATGGCCGAGGAGAACGTTCCAAGTTTATGTTGTCTTGTGTGCAGATTCGAGGGCGATTGCGATGGGATGAAACGGCACTACTCGCAACATCACATTGACATCGTCCCCAGTGCTGTGATTCAAACGGCGTTGGAGCACAAATTCGTTGAGTTCTGTGTCACCTTGATGTATGAGTGGATTGGATGCGTTAATTGCCTGAAATGCTTCAACCACCCTGAAAATCTGAGGGCGCACGTCAAGGACAAGTCTCACTTGTACCCCTCTCACCTATTCGTACACCGCAACTGCTTTGTCGTGACTGAGCTATTCTTTAGGTGGAGCGATTCATGGAGTATGTAGTTGACGACGTGAGCGCCGACAAGTTGGACCAACTCTACACGCTGTTGAAAGGGGGTGGCTACAACGTCAACTCAGAAACCCTCGCTCTTATAACCCCCGGCAGTAACAAAGAACTTTCCCACAGAAAACTCATGGTACTGCTCAGTGTGAAATTGTGTGTTGAGTTTTTGCGTTAGCCCAAACCTGCGTTTTTAAGCCAACTTTTTATCGTCCCCAAACTCCACATTGGACTCAAACAGATCAATGAACTCTCTAGAATTCCCGTCGATTACGACAACGTCAGGGAGAATCTTGAGGTTGATCTGCCCGATGAGGAATTGAAAAAGCTGGTCCTTTACGAGCTGTCCAGGAAGGCTTGCATTTCTACGGAAACGGCGCTGGAGGACCATAAGTGCGACAAGGACAAGTCCGCTGCCATTAGACACCAACAAAAAATTAATATCCAAACGGGCATCCAGATGAACACGGTCCATCGCATCCTGCCTAAGAAATTAATGTACCTATAGTGTAGAGTAGTGCGTGCTGCTGCTGCTGTAAAAGTTAGTGTTTTATAAATTTGTGTGCATTTTTCGCAAAAGACCAACTGCTGTATAGTAGTTGGTACTAGAAAATTATTGAATTTGCACATCCGTAAATTAAGTGTCATACACACGTTGCGTGCGACAGTGAACTTAAAAACACGCTTTAAACTTTTTTTCACGCATGCTCATTATTGAACGGACGCCAAAAGCTAATAAAAAACATCGATAGTAATGAACTTCCCCATAAAACTAGAATACATACCGTGTGGAGTAGACACGGGAAACTAACGCAAAGTTTTGGGTAGATAGCCGGGAACTTTATCGCTATTTTGCGGAGCGTTCTTTTTAGAAAGTTGGTGGAATTGGTCGATTTTCCTTGCTACAAAAGGAGAGTAAAAATGGTTGTCGTCGTCGTCCTCAGCAGCACGCTCTTTGTCTTTGTTTGGCGTCGCGTGTGTTTTTCTACAAGTCAACAGAAAGTGAGTGTGTTGATGGGTGTAAATTACTGCATTCTCGAACTTCGAAAATGGTTAATTGGTCTTTCAGTCTTCTCCACCACCACCTACAGCAATTCGTTACACATGTGTAATCATCGTAATGAGTTCATTTAAACATAGTTAAAACGCAGATCACCTCGGTTATCATGATAAGTTTGGAGTTGAGCGTGGTTTCAAAAAATATATTGTGGATAATGTCTTTGTGCAGTTTAACCTACACAGAATAACGATCGAACGTGACGTTAAAGAAAATCACGTCAGAATTTATGGCGTTAACCAAGACTTGGTCCTCATGAGTGGGGGCATTTCCGATCGACTTGCGAATACGTTCGCATTCCTCAAAATACGTAACTCGGTTGTGAGTGCAACAACAGCTCTACTTTAACTATTTGTCTTATTTCAACCACTCGATGCGAGTTGTACAAACGACGGCAGAAGTAACGCGCAATCAAAGCTCGGATCCAATACGCGTGTTTTGGTTTCCAGTACTAAAGAATTATCAACTTCGCACAGGCGATTGTACTTTGATGAGTGTTTCAACCACCGACTCCTCTAAATGGCCAGAAAATTCGGGTCTGGGATTCGTTCTGCGCGTCAAACAATCACTCGTCGCATCAACAACAAGGTTGGGTTTGTAGTAGTGAAGTGTGTTGAATTCGCCCCTCCTGCTCTTCAGCGTACTCAACGGACTGATAAAGGAGTAGCAATTGGATGATTTGTTGTGAAATTGTTTCGAGGAGTAGTGCGAAGAGGGTGTCGATAGGTAGGAGTCCTCAGCTTCCATGTAGGAACGTTCACGGGGAGGTTTGTTCGACGTGAAAAACATTGCGCGGGGTTCTACACTGGATTGGTTGTCCTCCGATAGAACTGAAGACTTCACCGAAGTCACCATCTCCTCATGCCTCCTAATAGGATGCGTCCCACCAACACTAGAATTGGGGGGTTGGGTTGGTTTGTTGATAGTCGACGTGCAAATTTGCAGGGAACGTTCTCTGTTTCTAATTTGGTCCAACATTGGCGATGAAGAATTTGGGTATACAGTGTTTTTGTCGATACAACAAAAACTGCCTCTTTCAAGTGTACTCTTAGGACTCTCGCAGAGAGTGGGGTTTTTCGAGAAAATTTCCGATATCTGACTCACCAATGACGACGACAACAAACTCTTGTTCGATTCTGCGGCAGCGGTTTGTGGCGCTTTGCTGCTGTAGTCTGTCCACTTGTCCAACACCAACTTGCCAATGAGGTCCACTTCATGCAGTGATGCTTTTGAGAATTTCGTTTGCAACTCACCAATGCCATCTCTGCTTATGGTGTTGTATTGTCTGTAGATGTCGAACAGGGTTTTGAGTTCGACTAGTTTGGTCCGATAGTTGGCTTCTTTTTCGTTCAGGTTGCTCTTGAATCGTTCGAGCAGTGTGGTGATTTCATTGTGACTACGATCGAGTTCGCCCATCTTCCTCTCCATCATATTGAACAGATCCTCCATTGTCCGCCTTCGGCTCGACTATGATCCCACAATTGTTCTACAGGGGCAGGCGCGACACAAGCTTACAAAGAACAACAGTCGGTGGGGCTGCTTGTTGGTTGCTATGGTATTGTTATTCATTTGGAAAAAATTAGAGTTGGTGATCGGGACTTATCACAGTCACCTGCAATGTGCGCATTCCTTCGCGCCAATTGCATTTTCTGCAAGACGACGCAAAGTGAACTCAAACGAAAGCTGTCTGTTAACTCAGAGTTATATTAACATTTTAGCAAGGGTAGAGTTCTCGAGTAGACGGCAATGGTGGACTTGCCTTTGAGTTCTAATCTTGCATTGTGACTCCATTTGGTTAGTTGGCAGGTTAACATTCAAGTGACTTGCGCTGTATTCAAATGTATAACAAAGGCGTGGTACAACTAATATTCCAGTGGAATTATTAAAAACCAAATTAATTCTACCAAGCGCGCCTGCGCATTAAATTTACTAAATGAATTAATTTATGTAACATCCAAATTGCTGGAAGATAGCAAGCGTAACAAACATATAGACGCGCGAAAATTGTTGCGTTAATGCAGTTTGGCTGGAAGTTTTTATAGTTGCGCGACTTGACCTGATGGAGGAAACTACAAATAAATTAGATCGAATCAATTATTTTGAGAGAGCAATTTGTATAAACTAACAATTTTTTTAACTAGCGCTTAATAAACCGTTGTTTGGAAGTTTGTATACTATTTCAATACATTGGAGGGAATCTTCTTTGGCTATTTTGTTCATAACGAAATACAACTTGGCGGTCTCGTGTGCTAGGTGTGATGCACATTTCACTGACCAAGTAATGTGACACTTTCAAACCGTTAAATAGCTGCTATATTGTTATACATTTTGAATGCACTTTGATGATTCAACTTGATTGCGTTCATTGCCGTTAAACTGGTCTTTTGAATGGAATAAATAAAATTGTATAAATGGTCAAAAGGTGAATGGATAAATAAAAATGCATAAATGATCAAAAGGTGAATGGATAAATAAAAATGCATAAATGATCAAAAGGTGAATGGATAAATAAAATTGTATAAATGGTCAAAAGGTGAATGGATTAAATAAAAATTTATAAATGATCAAAAGGTGAATGGAGTAAATAAAATGTATAAATGATCAAAAGGTGAATGGATAAATAAAGGTGGTTGTCAACTAAAACTGGCAGTTGATGTTGTGCCAAATTTTAAGGTTTATTCAAACTTTTCGGCAACATGCGCACGCATCCACGCATGATTTCTACGTCTAACGCCGCGTTTTTCGCCTACAACTCCAAAGACCACGCCATTAAAGATGCGGAGGAGAAGCTGAGACGCGCAGATAGGAGGTTCCTGCCAGATGTCACCCCTGGCATGGTGGATGACGATGCGAAAATGTGCGCGTTTTTTAACCTTGGTGCAGAGAAGTTGAGTGTTTTGAGGAGCTTGTGCGACCCGAAACTGACCCAAGTAATTTAAAAGTTTGACCGCACACATGTGACATCCGCGCAGTTTGACCACAAAAACGAAACCGAACTCACTGTGCTCACCAAGGATGATGTGAGTGACGTACCGTTGGACACTATACAGTACCATATTAAGCGTTTTCTACTTAGATTGGGTTGATATGTATATATAGACAAGTAACTCCGAGTGATTTAAAGAAAGATTCGTTTGTCTACCAATCAACGTTGAAGTACGCTCGACAGTTTATTTGTACGTCCAACTCCATGGTGTGTGGAAGCAGTGCGGGTTTTACTCGAGGTGAGTTGTTACTGGAAATAGTGTTAAAGTTGATTTAATTGTGTAGACTCGTGCGTGTATTTGTTGTTGTCTATTCGAAAATCCGACGAAAAAGTACACTGCATTTGCCCCAATCACAACTGTAACACCTTCCATTAGAAATCGATACAAACGGAAATCATGGTCAACTCCAAAACTGTAAGTTTGATGCTGTACGACATGGTTGGATTGTTGTTAGAGACTTGAAGATCTGAAAGACATCATCTGCTGTCCATTGTCGGTGCAGAATCCCTACAACCAAGACCCAAAATCCGACCACTCCAACCACACTTTCAAAGTGAACAGCTAGGAGCGATGGATTTGAGTTGTCGAACAATTGTATTAGGGCGAATTTCCAAACTGTCTGTTTTTGATAAACGGAGTCGTATACGAACACAACTCCACCAGGCATGAAAATCCCAGTTATGGAAGGTACTGCAGCTGTAGATGGCCTTCATAATTATCCCACCAACTAATAGGAAGATTGTCCAGTTCTATTTGGACAATCCTGAGAAATACCCCATCCACATGAGTGCAATACGCTACCAGGACATGAAAGACGTCACACTGGATAGTCTCACTATTGCCTTGGGTGTGCCCTATTTATTCACTCATTTCGGCACCTGCGAGCACCTCATAGTTTTCAAGGATATACGGTTATTGTGTGGGGGTGATTGGGCTCATTCGGACGATTTAGGGTTCCAAAATTGTGGGAAAAATATTCCACCTCGGGAGCTCCCAACTACTACACCTACGTGTCCAAATCGAGACTTCGATTTTGCACCATCTGCAAACAACGACTGGCTGTGTAAGGGGAACTGTCGACGGCCGTTTTTCTAATTTATTTAGATGCGCTACACGTCAAGATTTGATGGCGCTTGATGACCCTTTTCTCCTGTGTCGCACGTGCTTCAGTAGATTGCACATTGATGATTATGGCAATGTAAATGGCCAATTTCTTTATTATCCCGTTAAAAACTGAAAAATTAGTCTCCATTTTTATTCACTTTTACTGAAATGATTTCAGAGAAATGCGCGCGTTGTTATTTAATTAGAATACTTATTGAAATGCGCGCGTTGTTATTAAATTTGAATATTTATTGAAGTGCGCACGTTGTTATTAAATTTGAATATTTATTGAAGTGCGCGCGTTGTTATTTAATTAGAACATTTGATGGAATGCGCACGTTGTTAATAAATTAAAATATTTAATGGAATGCGCGCATTATTATTTAATTAGAATATTTATTGAAATGCGCACGTTGTTAATAAATTAGAATAACGTGGAAAAAAGTTGTCCGAGGATTGACTGCTTTTTCTCGCAATACTTTGCTAAATGAACCATCATTTTATCATTATTAAAAAGTTAACTGCACTCAGGTTACTTTTTAGCGTGCCGATGCTATAAATATAATTCACGGCGAAAATTGCAGGAAGAATCGAAAACTAAGAATTATTCTGATGCGTATAAATTCTTTCTCGTACAAAAAATGCATAAAAACTATCAACGTTGCAAGTATTGCAAGATATTTAGCCGAATTAATCAATAAACCGCGTCAACACGCAGTTTTGTAGATGACTACAGGTCGCGAGTACGTCTTGGTGAACCCCAGCGGCAGTATGGCCACTCCGATCAACTAAACACACTCAACTGTGGCGGCGAACCCGACAAACCTGTATGATGACGAATACGATCTGTGTTACTATAGCCGCGATGTAGTTGTCTTTGACGCTCGAATTGACGTCGTCCATGCAGCCCTAAATTGTTGAATCTCACAACAAAATGTATGAGGGGGTACCTTGTTTTGAAACAAAAGGTTGAAAAGTCGCCCACACTGAATCTGCCGCCACTCGCTTATGCAACAAGAGTCCGGGAAAAGAGCATAGTTGAGGTAGTAGGGCACCAGTTGCCAATCGCTTTGGTTGTACCAGCCACAGCATTGGAACTTCTAAACAAAGAAGGGTGAGAGCAACTACTTTCTTTGAGCGTACATGCTGAATCATGTCCACTCCTTCGGAGGACGACACATTGGTGACTTTGTTGTAGTCGAACATGGAGTGCTCAAAGTACAGTTGGTTGTACTCGAATTTCTGAAACACTTTACTCACAAAACAGAATATGAGACGAATGTTTACGCGCGAATAATAATATGAAGACAACCCGATTGCTATGATGGAACAGATGGCGGCCAACACAAGGAAAATTAGCGCCTGAATGTACGCATCAACACATGCTCAACGAACAAAAAGCCTAGTTACCGCCATCAAGCACTTTGCATTGTTTGTCAGCAGATAGCAGATGCACAGCAGTATGCACACGAAAGAAAACACACACGCCAGCGTTATCATCCACGCGATAATGTAGAAACTGTTGACTGGAAAGATATTGTACATGGGAGCCACTCTGCTAAACATCCACAGAGCGTAGCCCAGAATTAGAATGGCAGCAATCTAGAAAGTTAAGTCAAAGGGGTCTCACAATCAGAACGATTGGTTCGTCAAACTCACCCCAAGCACCACACAATACAACCCAATAGCCGCTCGGAATTTTCTCAGATAATAATAACACAGTCTGCCACCGTCGTCATCTATATCATGGACGTCATTATTTACACGAATCAAATAGTATTCAGGTGGAGTGGGTTTAAGTGACACCATACTAACGACTATCAAATGTTATCTTTGTTGAGTGTGTGTCCCCAGATAAGACAGAGAAAAGGTGAACAACAAACATACAGTAGTACACCAGAATGTGGTCGCAAGAGTTGGTTTTGAGGGTGATGTCGTGTTTTCGTTTTCGAACATAGTCCAGACAGGTACATTTGTTCGAATCCGTGCATTTGTCCGAATCGGAGTCATCTAGGTGGCAGCACTTTTTATCAAGCAGATAGGATTTTATTGAATGGTTATCCATGGGTGAGTTGATTGAAGTGTCCATAATACCACTAATAAATAGGACAATGATACTGTTTACTCTCTGGTGGGTTGGAAATAGTCGCACCACTCTTCGAATGGGAGAGTGACGCTTTTCCATGATTGATGCAAAAATCGGTCACTAACTCACGTCTCACGAGATTTGATCAATAGTTGATTGGTGGAAAGTTTTAAATATTCTGTCAACTCGGATTATACTCACATATGCATGCATAGTCAGCAATATTTATCATGTCGCTCATTGTCAACTTGTCTGCATGCGAAAATTTGACTGGCGAGAAGAATCGCTACGCCACTCTGACATTTAGAGGTAGAGTTGGTTGCAGGGTTTCTTTTCCACTCGCTTTAGACATTCAAAAAATCTCAGCCCCTGTTTGGTCGCAAGAGGTAGCCACTTGGAATATGGTAATTTGTTTACGACCTAAAACGGCAACAACATATTCCTACGAGAATACCCAACATAAATGCTCCGTATAATGCGCTGTTTTGTAGTCGTTTACATGGGACTTGCTAACGCCGCTCGCGCCCGAGGAAACTTTGACCATCGAAATCTACAATAAAACGTCGCACTTGTTTGAGCAGTACGCGCGACTCACTCCTAACATTTGTATCTCATTATAGTCTAATTGGACGTCTTGAACTAAACTTGCAATGTGTAATTACCTCAAAGTTCAAACGAATAAAGTCCTTTCTCTATAACAAAAACTACAAGGTCGAAAATGTACGCTGCTCACTTTTCGCGGTGCCAATAAAATGTTTAACTGTCCAAATCAGGTCATTATCAAGTTCACCATTCAACACATCAGCGCCAAAGATGAATTTGGCACCATTAAGGACGGTACTTCGATAGTGTTCTCGTACAACACTGTGTTTTGGCTTGCTAGAGTATAAGAACCTCATTGTGTCGGATGAATACGCCGCGGCAAAGTCCAACGAAATGTGAGTTCTATGCGTCCAAATGTAGTCGTTCACTTAAAGTTCAAAATCAATTCTTATTTAAATTCAAACGCTGCAATTTTATTTCAGTCTGAACTCTGAACGCATGCGACGGTGCTCATCTAACTCGAAAATACATTTTACTAGAGTTGGAGCACCTTGACTCTACCATTGTCGTTTTAGTTGTCCTGTTAACCAACTTGTGCAACGGAAACTGCATTTTAATTTATTCTTCAAAGCGTTGAATATTTTCAACATTCGATAGCACGAGATGTAGAGTTTTGATTTCCATTGCCGTGTGTATCGAGGGCATCAAAATGTTAGTTTATAAATGTTTTAAAAACAACAAAATCAACTCAGATCTTACCTTTGTTTAGTTGATGGTAAGTCATTGTGACGATTTATTCACCTTGAAGTATGCTTACAAATAGGCTACAGTTATTTGTGGCATTCTACTTGAGGAGAGTTATCGTTACAGATGACTTTATAAATTATACGGAGATTTTAAAAATACACCCTCGACTTATCATCAGCTATACTCCAAGTGACAACCAACGTTTAAACGCATGCATGATTTAATTCAGCAATGTCTACGAAGTACATTAACACTATTTTTCTTAGTTGCGTTGAAACGACTTAACTCCCAAAAATTACAGTTAATCATTACAATTTTAATTACATTCGTAGAATATAATTATAATTTGATTTGTTGGTAAAAATTTGCGTCTTGACGTTTAATTCCCCTGTAGTTGCAAAGAAGAAGTTTTCGTAAAACTCTATAGACAAGCAATTAGAGTGAAGGTCTACAAAGTGAAAAGGAATCTTTTGTGTTGTTGTTACGCTTTGTGCTGAACAGATCAAATTGAACATCAAAAGCGTAAACTTGCACATAAACGTCCCCACATCGTGCTACATAGTTGCCGAGTTTGACGACAAAGCCTACAAATCGCCTGTATCTGGCCAATCGACGACTCACCCCTTCGGTTTTGTAATACGCGTTTACACTGCACCAATTCAAAATTTCTCAAGAAACTGAATGTTTCATTCAACTGCTCGCTGTTTGAGTTGTGCGACAGAATACTCACCATCAAAGTGGCCGCAAAATGTTGTTCATTTGATCCTGACGTCCCAAATAGATTTTCACTGTCAAAAACATCCTAAACGAGGAGTTGTTCGGACATTTTCAGGTTTGTCGCCATTTGTGCCGGTGGAAGGCTTGAGTTTCCTTTAGATTGACATGGCAACTGTGATGCGAGAAGACGCGTGGTCCATCGACGAGAAGTGGGTTGATCTGATGTCCATCCAGAACGCATCGACTCCCGTTGTATGTCAACTGCAGCAGAGTTTTCAACAATAACTATGCGATGTGTTGTAGGGCAAAATTGAGTTGTCTTTTGGATTATCATCTCGCAACAACACTAAAGTATCACATAGACACGATAAAAGTGCTATGAGACGCGTTTATAGAACGACTTTTGGAATAAACAAGCGATACTTGAAGAGAATAACCACCGATCAAACAGTAACAACCTGTATGTCTATGTGGATGAGTCATACACCTTCACGCAGAGTTCATACCTCTAAAGTACTCCGACGTACAAACACAACTTTTGGAAATTAGAATATCCATTGGCAATCTACTGTGGTTTCTTTCGTGTAACACCCCATCTTATTTCGAACAAATACTAATTGTAAATGTCAGATGCGTCAACCAATGAAGTAGTGGTTTATGCAAGTTGTTCATATCAAAGTGCATGTGTTGTAGTGGAACAATCTCTCGCTCCACGTCACCTATAGCGGTCAAACGGTGAATACTCAATGCTCGAATAAGTTCAGTAATCGACTTGGCTAGTTTCAAACAGCGTTAAATATGAGAAGAGGCTACCAAACAGTAACCATCGATCAATCGTTCACCTTCCACGCTATTGTATGTCGATTGGTGCTATGGAGTTTTTGAATATCGAGTTTAGTACCCTATACATGTGTCCATAGTGAAACTTGAGATATGCCAGAAGTAAGGACAATAGTTATTCTAGGCACATTCATGTGTTGTTGCGCTTTCTATTGTACGAGAAGTCCAGTTTTGATTTGTATCCAACCAAGTTGTTGAACTGCATTGGCATGTGTAACGCTCGAATTTGTGCAGTTCCTAGACTATCTCATATTGGATGTTTTCTCGGTCATGCACAATGATAGAATAAATCATTTCCATGATTTTATAAGCAATTAATGGGCAGCAACAAAAATGTAAAGGTGCTGAATTAGCGCCCTTTTATCTGTCATTTATATTGCAGGAGTGAGTGTAATTTTGATGTCGGGAAAATTACACGATTAAAAATAATAAATCATTCCACAACTAAAAATAACGAGCTTTACCACCATAATTTAAATGAATTCTAAAATTAACGATCTTTACCACTATAATTTAAATGAGTTGGATTGCATCTGGTTTAATGTGACTTTGTTGAAGGAAACAAATGGTCAACAACCACGTCATTGGCGTGGGCTACCTAAACCTAAACGACAGTGTGGATTTTTCAAAGAGTAAGCGATCGTGAAAAATGTTGCTGATTTCTCTAAGACTCTCCGCCGAAACTCCTCTCGCAAAACATCCAGTTGATAAGTTCAAACAGTAGTTGAAATTAGTGTGTACAATACGTTCAAATAAATTAGACAACAAAATGACGCAGATTCCGCTGACCATATGCCAAATCGAAGTGACACTCGAAAGCACCGCACTGCAGGTGAAAAATCAACTGACGGACAAAATTCCGACTCAGCAACCGCAACTTAGTCGAGTTATCAGTGAAGTAATCGACAACACATTTGTTGGTAACTACACGACGTTTTCAAGGACATGTCTGTGAGAATACAATTTTTGATCGTGGTGTTGCTGACAAATATTGACTGCATTCCCAAACGCTATGCCAAAAAAACCCTCAGATTTTTCATAACCTACGGTATCGGTCGAATAGTTGTGACGGTTGTGGAGCTTATTTTGCAGGGAACTATTCTCCGCTGAAGGTCGACGAAAGGTTCTTGCAGATGGCCAATATTGTCGATCTGCAGAACGAGGACGCCCAACTGGAGTCGCCTCTGTATCACATCCAACTCGCACAACAAACCACCAATAACAACCAAAAATATACGATCGATAATAATGTGGGACACGTCTCGTTTGAACGGAAATTCCCCATTTTAAACGTAACGTTCGATGACATCGACATACGATTCCGCTGCTACCTGCAGAACTTGGCTCGTTACTCCTACAAAATATTGGTATTTCTGATCGGGTTGTCAAATACATTTCCAGTAGAAGCCGATAATCGATGAAGTGGAAACCATTTTCCACAGAGACTACTACAAACTCAACACGCCCAACTTTCATCAATGTGAATCCTACGCGTCGCTCCAGCACCTATTCCACCTGCTGAACAGACACATTAGGTGGGGTTGATGGCGACACCAAGCAACTTTGATTTCTAATCTAGAACTATGCTCGCCAATATCAAATTTATCAAGTACGACAGCACATTTGAGTATGTGTCGGAGTTGGATGTGTATCACGTCGGTGACTTTTTGAATAAAGTGGTAGGTGTAGTATTTCTAAAAATAAAGGCTTAACGGTGTCTTAATAGAAGCACATGGATAGTTTGACTGTGGACAACGAAAATCTTTCAGACAAATTGGTCCAATTGGGCAACCTGTTGAACTACTTAAAATACTACAATTATGTATGGATTGTAATTGGCTTTACTCTCACCGTCGCCTGTTGTAGCCACTGAACACCTTTGAGGATGTGTATCTGTGGGTCAAGATCGGCCAAAATAACGACTGGGTGTTTGTGAAAAAAATTTCTTCGCCGGCGGTACTGTACTCGCCAAAAACAGCGACGTGCGGCCAATACTGCGGAAACATCCAATCCCACCACCTCAACGTACCGAAATAGTCAAGCTGTAAACTCACCTTTCGATAGAAATTCTCCGCGAGCGATTTGAAAGTCGACGTGGACCATCTTAGGGTCGAATGCAAGGTGTGGTTTGGACCCTATAATCTTCGATCCAATATCATCGACGAATTGGTCTATAAAGAGGAGGCGAATGCGGTAACTCCCACGCCACATTATCTACTATACACATATATATACTACATGTAAACAAATAAATTTAAAATAAACAGATGAAACTGTCATTTCTCAACGAAATGATACCAAGAGAAGCGCGACTGTTCAGCGTTCACCAGAAATACCTCTATAGAACCCACATCCACCAAGTGATAAGCTATTACAAGTTTTCAAAAGACGTTAAAAGTCGGTGAGTTAGCTTTCCGCCCGTGATCTTTTCTAGAGATCTATTTCGACTTCACCGTGATGGGCATGTCTCTGCAATCAGAGCACTTTGACCCGAAATCGAAGGTGGTGCTCAAACAAACGTATTGTCACTTTGTAGAAATGTCCTCAAACCATATTCACGGCGAAAACGACATTCCTTGGGTCGCAGTGTCTCTCCGAGCGTTGAATGACGTACACTAATCAAAATCGGCCGCCCGTGCAGTTGATCATTCTCATACATAGACAGATCAAATGCTGGACAACCACTTTGGCTCACTCACAGCGAGACCACTTCTGAAGAACTCATACGACTTCACATACCGCGTCAACTACCTTCCTGCTCTCCATTGGCTAAAGTTGGTCAGTTTCAATCGAGTTGTTGGAATGATCTTGGTCTCATTGGAGGCCCTTGAGGTATGCGAACGTTGTTTCTCAGCTTAGTTACGTGGTGCGTGCAGATAACTCATCAGACAGAAAAGAATTCGAACGAGTTCAAAACGCTTTTCCACGCCACCGAACCCACTGCAATGCACCCTATCCCGTCGTATGTTGATATTCTAGTGCACCAGTGCAAATTCATCGTGAGTTTTTATTGTCGAATTCAACACTTTAGTGGGTCCACTGTAGATTCAGTTCTACGGCATAAGACAAATGAACGAGGTCATTTGCTTCAGTTACCGTGCATTTCAGATGGAGTTGATTGTTGGAGAGCAGCATTTGTTCATCGATGTGGTGGTGAATCGGGAGAAATGTTCCAGCATCAACGAGCAGACAATAACCATTTACACGGTACCGCACTTTGCGTATTTCTGAATAAGCCACACAGTGGAAGATTGTTATTGTAATAGTGTAGTTGTAGGGCTCAATCTACGAGTTTATCTAAAACTATGTGAACCTTTTCTTGTCAGAATTTATTTTTAGTTGCATTTTTGTCAAAACAGTCTGATGAAGAGTTGATTTTAAATCAAGCAACTAAAATTAGAGCGAAATTATTAATTCTATACACTTTCCATAGTCTAGCTTTTTATAACTAAAGTTATTATTTAGTTAAAGTGATTCTGAGACTAAAAACTAAATGAAGTCTTCAAATTGTTGTCTCGTTTTATTGAGCATTTTAAATTTGTGGAAAACTGAATTAATTTGCTGAGTCAAGTTGATCTAGTTCCACGACAAACGTAATCGTGTAAGATGACTTCACATAAATGCAACATATTTTCCGATAATTGCTGTGCATTAAACTAAATTTTTATATTTTTTTCTTTTTATGCAATAAATACTATAAACTCAAAAAATAAAAACAACGTTCAGATTTATTTGATGAATGTTTAATTCCGAGTCAGAAAAGTTTCTATAGTGAAATTCACAGCATTTACCTGCTTGTGTTAGTGATGAATCCTTTTGACATTTGAAATTGTTTAAATGAATCTAAAAACTAGTGACTACACAATCGCTTTCTTAGGAAATCCCCTCGCCCTTTCATCAAATACCTCTAGTTTTGTTGCTGAAGGCTGAGAAAAAAGTTGGCAGTGAACGAGAAGCTGTTGGACTCAGTCTGATTTATACAGATAAGTGAGTCAACTACAGTCCAAATTCGCACAAGTGCGCAGACTATTTATAGAGGAAATTGCGGCCGACCAAGAACAACACACCTCGCTCATTGCTCAACTGAATGATGAAGTGGTTCGGGACTTTTCCTTTGTAACAATCAACGTTCTCACTCACCTCCAATTTATCGCAATAGTATAACGACCAGTTTTTATGGGAGTTGTCTCATTACGGTTGGTGGCTGTTGTACTTTAAGTACTCGACCAACGAAAATGAATATATTGAGGTAGTGAATGACAGTCGAAGTCGATAAAGCCGTGTAGATATATTCGTCCGAGCTAGAAAATCAATATACACAGTGTCTACCCAAATACACGTCGTATCCATTGCACACTCTCGGCCAAAGCAACCGCCTGGGGGACGAAACCGACCTCGTCGATCACGACGTGATCGGCACTGTCAAAGCAATTTTATTTTCTATTTCGCCCTTTATAAAACCAATGGCAGTGCAACATCACAATAACCAAAAAGAACCCCGACGAGGATATCGTCCAAGACACGCCCGAAGAAAGTAAAAATCTAAAAAATAGCTCACAACTAATAAATGTGGTCATTTACTTCGTGAAAGTGAGCGGTATTGCCCAATGGACTGACTGATTCGACTTAGATTTATGAACTAACTCAAAGTCACTCGACGGACAAAGAAGTGTTTTGACATTGGTAACTTTTTGAGTTGCGAGAGTGTAGATTTTTCTTCTGGTGGAATACAACCACACCAAAACGAAAGTCCTGTGCAAATCGGCGTTCAACTCTGAATCGTACATCGGGAAGTAAAGTTTTGATTCCCTTTCGTCCCGTTTATTCTCTCTCTTATTATTATATATTATTTATTTGTTATTATTATTTAATTATTATATTATTTTACATTATTATTTATTCTTACTTATTAATATTAAATATTATTTCTATTAATTAGTATATTTATATTGACTGATATTATTATTTATTGTTAATTATTATTTTTATTTAATATTATTATATATTTTATTAATTACTATTATTTATTGTTACTTATTATTATAAATTATTATTTATTTTAATTATTATATTTATATTGACTAATATTGTTATTTGTTGTTATTTATTATTACAAATTATTATTATTATTATTTAATATTATTATTATAAATTATTATTTATATTATGGCTAAATCTCTTTTTATAAGCTACACGTTCGTTGTATTTTTATATGTAGACGTTTGTTAATTGGGCCAATTCAACCGTACATCAAATAACAATATTTGAGGAATTTCAGTGTAACTTTGAATGCTCGACGTTAACTAAAATACACTTTAGTGCTAGGTAATGTTTTGAATGCAAATAAACACTAAATAATTAAACGCCAGCTGCATTTATTGTTAAGTAACACTGACATTTTTTAAATGGCGATGAGCATGGTCACTTTTATAAAATCTTTGAATTAAAATCGCTCGATATCAAGTGACAAATGAGCTATCTATAAGAAAGCTCATTTGTATAAATATCAAGTTTTTATACAAACAAAAGTGGAGTGCAAGTCAAATTTAGTGTTATCAATGATACTTTTAAACAAGATGGTGGGGAAATGTAATGTTTCCTGCGGTGAATTCTGAAAAGTTTGAAAACGAAGCCAACATTTTAATGTATGTGCAGAATAAAATTTGTTGTTTAGTAGCGCATCTTTGATAATTTTTAAATAAACAAACTTGAATCCCAGTTTGTAATACAAGCATGTTGGTTGGGCGACATTTCACGTTTATTTGCCCAACTAATAAAAGGACACTTACGTTATGCTTTAACTTAAATGAGTACGAGTGTACACAATTTAACACGAAAGGAAACTCACAACACCTGCCCGTATAACATTAGCGTCCAGATCAATCAACTTTCAAATCCTCATTCCCGAAAATTCAGTCGTCAAAGTCAAGGCGTTTTCCAAATCAACAACCTCCTTTAGAACGCTTATTGGCGAGACTGTAATTGACCTAGAAGACAGATTCATTAACCAAGGTTTCTATGGCGCTGGAATTCAACGAATTTTCTCGTTGTACCCATTACACTTGATGGCGCATTCACTATAGCTAGTTGACAACATAGGTACGGACCTACTAAATGGAGGGCGTCTAAAAGTCCCACTATGATATTGAAGGAGATGTGCCAAAGAAACAAGATCAATCCCCCGCCAACAACACTGCCGGGGCATTGTCGAATAAAAAATTTCATATTCGAAACGACTGATCGCGTTTACGATGAAAAAGGTTCGAAAATGGTGTTGAACAAACATGCATTGATGCTTAAATAGGTATTGCTATAGTGACCGAAGAACCAGCCGCATTGCTGGCCCTGTGGAACTTTCGGAGGTTTTTACCTGGCCCAGTGGATCTCATATTCGAAGGGATTGAAACCCGACTTCTCAGAAACCCAACTTCTGTGGGATCTAGTGTGAGTGACTCTTCTGCTTAGTATATGTGACAAAATTTAGGCTAAACTGGAAATGTGGGTCGACACTCTAAGTGAAGCCCACTACAAATACAGCGAGGTAGATATAACGTTTCCAGACCCAGAAATGTAAGTCCATAGGTATTCTGGCTAAAATTCACTGTGCAATAAGCTTACATCAACCTTAGCTCGATACTGCTATTTTGTAGGAAGATACTATTTTGCTTGCAAGTTTGATACATATTTACATTATAATATTAATTACTATCGTCATTTTGTGGCTTTATTATGTCATTAAATATATTATTTGACACATTGTTACATAAACTGAGAAATATTGTTGTGATAAATTTTAAAATTTGAGGCAATTAAAAAGCACAAACATATTTTATTAAGAAAGATCAATTATTTAATAAGAATTAGAACGAAAAATTAATTTGTTGTGACTATTTAATGATACATATAGATATGAACTTCGACTGGTTGTTTGGGACATAGACGGAACGCATTTGTTTGAGACCAAACTTAACGACGATGTGAACCAAGTTTCAGTCAAGAGTTACGACATCTACGTTAGATGGTTGGTTTGAGTGTCAATTCCGTTACCTCATCAGAAATAGTTTAATGGGAGGATCGAAAGAAAAGGTTCAAAACTCTGACACGTGCTACAGGTATATTAGGTGAAGTTGCAGTATTGACGGAAAGTGCACAGATATGAGGGAGGAATGGACTCCATAAATTGGAGGTTCATTTATCGGTTTTTGTACTCGAAAGTGGAAGAAAAGGTGATTGTGGATGATTCGGTAAGATTTAGGTCATCACACAACAGCATTGATTTATAACCAGACATACTTTCAAACGTCCGGACACAGCATAAAAAAGGTCAGTCCTCAAGTGTCCATTCAATTGTGGGACAGGAATTTGTTCGGACGAAATTCCCACTTGGCCGAATGCGAGATGTCCTTAGCCGCCATTAGGAGACCTTTTTTCAGGAGTAACGACTGCAAAATAGAATCCTACGAAAATGGCGAAACGATCGATTTATTTCAGAGTCGGACCATAATTGGGTGGTTCCCGCTGTATGAGCAAAGCAAAGAGGGTGAAAAAGTGCAAAAGTCCCAAGTAAAACTTGCCCATTTCGTCGACAATTGACGCAAATTAATTTACTCTCGCTTTAGATTAAAATGGAGTTGGAGTTGTTAACATCTACGGACGCGGACAATTCGCCAGCTGGTCTAGGAAGAAAAGATCCACTCGGTCTTCCAGAGCCAAAGTATTTACTCACTATATGCTGTAGCCACTACGACACAAACAATAACACTTAACCCATTCACATTTAAGGAGAATAGAGCAGTCGATATTCAAGTTTTTCGTGCCGTTATTATACGCTCTGAGGAAATTGTGGCGTCCATACATCCCATGTTTGAAAAAATATGTCATGATGCTAGGTCTGTGTTTGCTTCTGGCGTTGGCTTTCTATTCGTATCCAGTAACAACTTTCACAATATTTACCAGTGTAATTGTTGAATAGTATTTGTCAGGGAAAAACTAACCAATTAGATATTCGAAAAATTTTGTTTTTACGTTATTTGTTTTGGTTTTTCAACTGTCATCAACTATGAAGCTCGTAGTGAACTTGCAAGAGTGCTCAAATTTACCTGGGCAGTTCGACAGACTGGTAAAAGTTTGTTTTCGTGGTATCTTTTTCATTAACTACCCGTGTACATCATGTCATACGCAGGTGAAATCCGACCGACCAAGGTCTACAAGGATTGTTACGATATTGTTTTTGACGAAACCATTGAGTTTGACATGAAGGACAAATACCTGGAGAAAAACGAGGTGCTCACGATTGAGTTTTACAACCACACAACGTTTTATTCGAGGTATTGCACGATGGCATCAGATCGAAACTGTTTCAACTTACTCGTAGAAAGTTTTTGTATTTCAGTATGTTGCTAAACAAACTTATGGATGGGGAACATCTGACCATGGATGAATATTTAGTGGATTCGAATAATATTATGCAAAAAGTACTTGATGGCGCTCACAATGATACAACAGCCATTTTAGGCCAAAATCAGGTTCACTTTGAAGCTCAAAAATTTAGATAAACCTACATTTTTGTATCTGGGTGAGTACAACGGCGTGGTTGACAATAATATACGCGCGTATTAGACGAAACGACGGAAACAGGCACAACCAGCGAAATTGAGAAAGCACCGCGAGTCTACTACAAGTTTGAAGAAACAATAGCACCAATAGAAATTCACGTATCTAACGTAGACGGTTGTTCAACTAAAAATAAGCTGACTTAGTTGGAAGTGACAGTGGTACGAGGAATAAACCTAAAAGGCCAAAATATCAATCCGTTTGTGGCGGTTTGGTTGGGCAAGAAGAAACTCGGTCAGACTGAGTTCAAAAAGGCGCAAAACGATCCCCAGTGGAGAAAGGTGCTTTGATATTGGCTACTCGTTAAACATTGACTGTGATAGCGTGTCGACTACAGCAGGATCTGCAGTTCGCAGTTGTTTTACAGAAAGGCGCTCACTTTCAAGGTTTTTTCAGTTGGCAATTGTCCTCACTTGAACTAGGTCTACTCGCACGGTTACATCTCCAACAACGTGTTGCTCGGCCAAAATACTGTATCTCACGCAATCCCATCAGCATAGTCTTTCTAACCACACCTCTAAGGTTGAACTGCTAACTATAAACAGATACTACAACAAGGAGTTCAAGCAAAAGATAATACCTATATTTGACCGGAAGAAAAAGAACAACTCTTATGAATGTTCTTTGGAGGTAGCTTGAAGATAGCGACCCTTTTTAGAGAGGCCATGTAGCCGTATACTACTCACCAAATTACATCTAGGGTTACATTGAGGTGAACGTGTCGATAAAAGAGTCTCACGCCACCAAACAGGTAAAGTAGACACTTTCTAAAAGTTCACTTTGTACAGGAAGATTTTTCTTTCAACATCATCGATAACCAGTTTGAAAAGTAAAGACACTCAATGGACCGACTTGTTCATCATCTGTCATTGGTAGATACAACTACTTTTCATTCAACAACAAATGGCCCCACAAGAAGATGAAAATCAACTTTGACTTGCATCAGGCCGAGATTATTAACTGTAATGACTCCCTTGACTTTGTTCATTTGTAAAGATAGTTGAATGACACAAATGTTGCGCTTTGAAAACTCCCAACATTTGTATAGGTTGATAGCAGTTGTGTTGTTAAATGAGGTGATTTAATAAAAGTAAAGGTTCACTTTCTATTCTTGCCTTTAAAGTTAATCAGAAACATCATGACCACTCTAAATGCAGTATATCATAAAGCTAAACATGACTTGATTTTGGAGTGTCATTACGAGTGTGTGCATTATTAATTGTACGACATTAAATGTTATTTGAACTCCAGTTGAAAAACTTGAACCTTTTCAACTCAACTACAAATAAACAACACCATAAAATAGTCAAAGTTCATTGTACAATTGTAATCTTGGTTAGTTTTCGACGCTTCGGACAGAAAATACTTGGACCTTAATGTAAGTGGAAGTTGCAGTGCACTAAATTATGACGAACTAATAGAGCAAACCGTCGTACTTTGTGAAAATATCGTTTGGCGACATAACAGTAGCTAATTGTGTGTACTACGAAAACACTAATTCGCGTGTAACAAGCTCCAGTCATCCGTGTCTCATGGCTTGCAAAGTGTGTCATGGAACGAACGTCTTGAATTCTACTCCTACGTAAAATTACAGTGTCACCATTCGTTGACAACCAACTGCAATAGTTTCCGCACTTATTCGAGTCGTTTGTGATAAAAGTGTACCAAAGGTGGTGATATGCAGTTTTTTCTTTTAATCACTTACTGACAGACTCAAGTCGAGGTCATTGCTGGTATCAACCGCCATTATTTCGTTTTCCTGCTTCACAATTCCTTGGAATTCAGGTAATTCCCCATTTCGCGTGGATCGTAGTGAAACCCCGGTAGAGTACGCTTATCCGTTTTTTGGCCCAAAATGGTTGATGCTTTATGGCGATGTCATGAACAGTCTCAACCAGACCAACAAAAACATCATAAATAAGAATATTGTACGGCTCAACTATGAACAGTGGCAGTAGTGACTGCGCTCATAGGGGCGAACTCGTAGCTACCGAGGCAAGATTTTCATCACTATATCTTCAGACAACTTCAGCGAATTCCCCACCAACCAAGCACAACTACAACCCCAAGAGCTAAAGAACCCCATCGATGTAGGTGACGACCTTCCCCACATGACACACAGTGTTGACGCTTGGGGTAGATGGGAATGATCAAGCAGTCCTCCAGGATTACGGTTATCATCGTCAAAAATGTAAACTACATAGACCGACAGAAGATGTCTCCGCTCAAAATAATGTTTTCCATGGGTGACGCAATACTTTGTTGACCTTTTAAACTTGTTGTGTGGTAGGCGAAGTGGGAAAGAGTGGGTTTAACAACTTTGACTACGATTCCAACATAAATGAACGGTACACTGACACCAACTTCTACAGTGTTGAAAACAAAGAAAACTCCACCTACAACTACCTCGAAATGAACGGCAGTTGTCCTTGTATTCAGCTAGCGTACGAAACCTCAAGCACCATAACACCAGCGTTCATCCGAAACATTCTCAACAATATAATAAAGTTTGTTGTAATTTTCGGTTTTTGAGCTTCGCAGAGCGTGAAAGTGTGTCGTTTAGTCCTCGAAATTACCTCCCAGTAAGTACTCGGCCAAGTATCTGCAATACTACCCACCAACCACAGCTGACATTATCTCGACAATGACTCAAACAATAGACATGATTGAGTACTACTTCTCTATTTGGGGAGCTGTGACGAAAATCTTAGGCATGGAATCAATCAGGTGAACAAGCAAATCCAACGACTCCGGCACAAAAAGTTTCCCACAGTCAAATATGAGTACTTTCGGTTTATCGATTCTATGGTACGCACTCAAAAAGCAACCGTTTTAATGATCAAACTTCCAGAATACTGTCATTTTGCTGTTGACCGAGTATTCGGAAGGGATCACAGAGGAAAAAACTGATCTGGGGATGGTTTGTTTGACAAACATTTGCAACATTTTGAGAATAATGCGACGAACGGTAGCACCAAAGCGTCAATGTCGAATTAATAGCGAACGATGTAGGTGATTAACCCCCACCCAAACATCTTTGCGTGGATAGCAAACGAAAATTCCCCAATAGGTTGGATGACAATTCCTGTCGACCAAATCGTCTACTCAGACAACCAGACTCAGATCGGCTCCTATTCGGGGTACAAGCATTGCAGGTTTATGCGGGTAACAAATTGTGACTTATTTTTATATTTGAGTGATGTAAAAACAATTTAATCAAACCTCCAACAATACGTAAAGTGTTGTCGATACAACAAAATTCAAATATCATAAAACCCAATCAACTCATTTCTCCAATAGGACAATACAAATGAAGCGTTGGACTTTAATTGCTGCAAACGCGTGTGTGCGATAAAGCTAATCATGTGGAACTTCAATTCGCTGGAATTCTCCAATATTCACTCAAAACTTTCAACCTATGTTCCATCAGTATGCCACTAGATCAATACACACTCCTTAAGCGCATGTTATGAACAGGAACAGATTGGGTTTATCGGCCTACCGTCAATTATAAAAAAATCCGAAAGCCAAAAACCCATCACGTACAGCGCTGAAGCGTACATTTACAAGGCGAACGACTTGGAGTCGAGCGACGTGTCCGGTTCTATAGGTAGTCAATGGGTGACCTTTCACCAATGTAAGTTACAACTGAATAGACCCCTTTGTCCGCGTACAATTTGGCAACTACACTCAAGAAAGCATCACCATCAAGGAGTCTTGTTCGCCCGTATGGAAACAGCTGCTCAAGTTCATCAACTGCCCTTACGAATACATCACTCCTCGAGAAATTAACGACTGCAACCCCATCGCCATTTTAGAGGTTTTCGACAGGGACTACGACGAAACAGACAACAGTGAAGTATTGTTCCGTCTTGTCTTTGGTGTTGCATTTTTGTCTTGAATGATAATTCGTATTTAAGGGCGCCGTCGAATTGAATGGATTGGTTTTCGCAGCGTACGAGTATGTTTCCAA
Organism: Merluccius productus; assembly: GCA_027122695.1. NCBI lineage: Eukaryota > Metazoa > Chordata > Actinopteri > Gadiformes > Merlucciidae > Merluccius > Merluccius productus. The sequence goes on along the minus strand of JAOPJI010090086.1, from coordinate 7,186 downwards.
TATCTTTGAAAAAAACAAACATGTCCAGTTTCAATACTACGACATATACGACGCTTATGGAGTTGTGGGGACGCTGCTCATGGCGTTGATTTTTTACGAGGTGACTTTCAACTAAAGTATGCGGTGCACTGATTGGTGATGCAGACTTCTTCAATCGTTACTGGCACAACCGACACCACTGAATATGAATATAGCGATAAGTTTATACCGATTCCGAAGCAACTGGATTTCCCAATGCTGCCCGCCAAAGTTGAAGTAGGCACAGTTGTGTTTGGGCTCTATTCACCTTGAGTTGTGCCTGTTAGATCATTCTCTTCGGACTAAGACAAATTAAATTCGAGAAAATTTACAAGTGCAGAGAAGGTCTGCAGGTGCATGTCGAGTTCAACGGCATTATTATGAATTCCTCGTTGGTCACACTAAACAAACTCTACTTTGATGACAACTACTATATAAGAGAAACTGTACACCTAGCTATGATCCAACTGGGTAGATGTCCACCGTTTGACTCGTTTTAGATGGTCCCTATCAGCACCAGATTCGCTCCTGCAATATCCTACAAGCTGTTCGCCATGGAAAACAAGTTTTCACCGCCTAGACTTGTCGCCATGTTTTCGTCTTCAAAATATAAAATGTAACACAACGTGAAACTACTCAAATCACCATAAAGTTTAGTTTCAGTGACGACAGTGGGATTCAACCAAAACGTAATTCCCATACACTCTTATAGGGATTAGAATAAACCCCAAAATTACGGCCAAGTTCAATATTAATGGGTTGTTGATGAATATGAAAATTCTGAGTGTTATTAATTTGTCGAACACCCAATTTATAACGATGACATTAAGTAGTTACGAAAAATAGATGTCTGCTTTGAAAGTTTGTTGCCACCTTTGTTTAAAACACATTCTGTTATATTTATTTAATGTGTGTGGCATAAACTGCACTTAAATGTGTTAACTACTCTTTTCAAGGCTTCAATTCTCAAAGTTGTCATAAGAATTTAGAGTTTAGACGTCCAGGATGAAAAATGCAACTAATTGATTCACTGCTATTTAATCAAATGTGAATGAGTGCTAATTTGACATTTTAATGTTTTTAAACGGCAACAATGAACAATTGCCATTATATTAGAATCAGCTTGCTACAGCATAAATGAGTTACTAACGTGTTATCAAATAAGACATATCGCTAAAAAGTATGCAATCTATTTCGTGCGTCGATGTTCAAAAGCATGGTTACAATAGTCGCTCAAATAATTTTAAGGCCACAATTAAATAGAATGGTGCACTATGATTCTGTTTAGAACTTCCGTCACAGCCAATTATTGTTGACACTACGTACATCGATAATACTAATGAAGACGCCGCAGAAGACGTTTCTGACGATAACGATGGAATCGACGACGACTGGTGGAAAATTTACTATTTCACGACCAACGAAGAGAACGTCCCAAATTTGCCACAGACCGATTTGATCGTAACGCCTACTCACTCTCGAGTTGGATTAATTTGTTCACTCAGATATATGACCAAGAGTTGGAAAAGTACGACGCCTTCGACAACTTCACAGACTTTGTCACGTCGTACCAACTGAATCGTGGCAAGCTACCAAGCGAAAGCGAAAAAAGCTTCGTTCAAAGTGACGACAAAACACTCGCTGTTCTAAAAGTAGTTTGTTGTGTTGTGTGCAGTTGACCTTGCCCAAGGGCAATATCCATTTGTATGTGTCCAAAAAGAACAACCTGGATGTCACTTTGGACGACCAAGCAAACGACTACTACATGCCTGCATCGACCCCATTTTGTTGCCGTTTGTACATTGTGAGGGCTCGAAATCTCCAAGCAATGGACATAGGCGGGGCTGTAGGTTTCGTTCGCAGCTTCACGCTGATTTTGTGCGTTTTTAGGCTGATCCGTATATCGAAATCGAACTGGGTGGTGTTTTGCGCGTCAAGGACAAGTCGAGTCTCTCGAAAAACACACTGGACCCGATATTCGGAAGGTTTACACTTCACGGCTGCTGCGTTGACCCTTTTTATTTGTTAAGCAATAAGCTGTGCACCCCACTCGTCGCTTTACTGTTACTACTTATATTTTTAACGATTCATTGTCGTAGAAAAGAGTCCGACTAAAATTTATGTGTGATGAAATCCGCAAATTTGGTGCAATTTTTCAAAAATATTACACCATTTTTTCTTTACCAAATAACTGCTTCGTTCCAGGAGGAATGTTAAATTAATTTTGTTGGGCAAAATTATTCACCAATATTGAAGTTACGTAAATATAAAGTTGTACCTTTGTGAAAATTGCAGTTTCGTTATAAAAGTTGCAGCAATTTAACACTGAAAAACGATAGCTCAAAATCACATAAAATTTAATGATTTTTGTTTACTTGCATAAACCATATCACTTTAACTATTTGCAGATCTTTAAAAAAATGTAAAGTATAAAGGGTCACTTAAAGTGTCTTTTTAGAAGTAACTCATTAATCACTTGTTGTAGATCGTACCAATTAATGGGAGAATTTCCCCGAGATAACATACTGAAAATACGATTGTGCGATTACGACTTGCTCTCTGCGGACGACATCATCGGCGAAACGTGCATCGATCTAGAAAACCGGTTCTTCTCCAAGTATTTCAAGTACGCTGGTCTTCAGAAGAAATTCATGGAGTAATAAGTCGCCCCCCCCATTCAATTCATTCTCCCGTTATAGATATGGTGCGAGAGCCTGGCGCAATTCTTTGCTGCCGAGTCAAATTTTGCGGGACATGTGTTCGACAGTCGAACTCTCTTCCGCTCTCATCCTGACGCCGGGGAAATGCACCGTTAATAAGGTTACTTTCATCAGCGAAAACTTTATACTAGACTCTAACGGTACACAGTTAAACTACTGAAGAGTTTAATGTTCTGACAGGTGAAAAGATAACGTCGATTGAACCCGCGGCTTTGGCTTGTCTGAATAATATTTACTTGATTCCCGAACTCCATAAACTTGTGCCTGAACACATCGAAACCAGACAACTCTACCTGCCCTCCAATTTGTCGATGTCGTGTGGTGTTTTGGAGATGTGGTGCGAAATATACCCCTCCGATAACATTCCCTCCATTCCCATGCTCGACATATCAGTGAAGCAACCGATTCGGTACCTTTGAGTTTTGGTGTGTTTGTTGTTTCGTTCACACCTTACAAATGCAGGTATGAGTTGCGTATCACCGTCTGGAACACCGACAATGTCACTTTGTCCGACTATAACCCCATAACTGGCATTAAAAGCAGTGATATCTACGTGCAAGGGTCGTCCTTTGGTTGTGTGCGTGTGTGTCACTATTGTTTAGTTATTTCGAAGGTTTGAATGAGATGCAGCAAACGGACGTACACAAAAAGTAACGGCGAATTTGCTGAACAGAACTGAGCTTTGTTTAGCTCAATGACTGGCGAGGGCGAGTTCAACTGGAGATTCATACTACATTTTGACTACTCCGATTCGAAAAAGAAAATGATCATCAGCAAATACGTATATTGCTATTCGTTTGAATTTAATAATTAGGTCTTCTGCTCGTTACTATAGGACTCCTTCACATCAAACACAACTAACGAGTTTGTGGACCCGGTGGTTGTTTTAGAAGCTTGGGACCAAGACACCTTCACGTCCGACGACATTCTCGGTAGATTTTTAAACCTGCGTTCTCTACCCAATTTTCAACCATTGCCACCTTTCCAAGCGATATTCAATTTTATACTTGAGAATAATAACATTTATTTTTAGCTAAGATTAAACATTTTTAATTGCTATTTGAAGGCTTCATTCTAGTTCGGTGTGTATTTAATATTTCAACTGATAGCTTCTTACTATATGTACGTTTGCAAGTTTGAACATCTTGCGATTCAGTGGACTGTTGATGTTAGTTCGATTGCTATTCCAACCTCGTTACTACAAAATTTTCAACAAATAATAGGACATTGTTGAAGGTTTTGACCTTTACATGGTGACGACTAGTTTGCTTCTAAAAAATTCTTCATTTATTGAAAGGAATGTGGACTTCAATGCAAAAATGGCAAACCCTTGTTCTCTAGTTAACATGAATAAATTACATCAGCTGTCCAAGCTTAGCAAAAACAATAAATGAATCTTTTTTACTTTATCGATGTCCACTATACATAAAACTCTGGTGTCCGTGTGTGTCAGAGATCATTTCCGTTATACATAGACTTCACAATGCCCCATCAACATGATGTAAATTACCTCTCATATCCACTGTTATGTTTCTAATACACAACGAAGCAAGCCAACGGTCAAAGCGTCTATCCATCTACTTTAAGGTTTATGTCCCGACACATTAATGAACTTTTAATAGCTTTATTTTCACAGCAGCTATTAAACAGACATTTTTATCAATGCTAAGATATAATTTGAGCCAATAAAAAAATTGTTAACTTTTTTATATTACGGATTATATAAAAAATTCAAGTGTTTACTTTATGGATTGGTTTGCAAAATTTTATTTTCTTAGATAAATCGCCAGCAATGTTCGATTTAGTGCTTAATACACGTATATTAGTGTAGCATTAAAAATGCACGACTTTCACTCTTAAATTTCTTGTTCTCGCTTATGTCTAAATCGCAAAACACTAATGTTGCGATTAATGAAGATGTAAACGATCAACGAAAAATCAGTGTGAACTTTGAGCAGTAGCTTAACATTACACAACTGAATGTATTGCGATTGGTTGGAAACCCGGCAACTGTTAACCATTTCAGGTATCTAAACGACCATTTATTCGCCCTCAATTTTAGGAACCCTGAAATTAAACCTGAACAATTTGGCTTCTGGAGCCAGAAACGCCCGCACGTGCAATCTAACAACCATGGACGAACTTAGGGACACCTCGATGTTTAAAATAAAAAGGATGAGAGGATGGTGGCCGTTTTCAAGAACCAACGAAAACAACATTCTTGAACTAACCGGGAAGGTGAACTTGGAGCTGGAGCTCTTGACCGAGTTTGAAGCCAACCTAAACCCCGTGGGGAAAGCTCGGGATGAGCCATCGCCCCTGCCTCTCCCCAAGTAAATTGCTACACCCCACATGCAGTTTACAAACTACCGTTTCGATAGTCGCCCATCGACCTCTACGCCGTGGTTCCAGCTGACACTCAAGCAGATCCTGTACTTCATTTGGATACCGTACAAAGATTGTTTTTTGAAATTTTTCGTGATGCTCTTACTACTGGCGACACCAGTTATCGTACTTTACTTAAACTCGTACGTCTAACTGTAGCTATTCTATGTTACACGCGAATGACACAACGTGTTTTTATGAGACAAGCGTTTTGCACGCAACAAATACACACTTTAAAGAAACTATCAGTTGACGTCGCTGAAGAGATGTTATTTTCGTTCGTCAGGTCTCATTGCTGGGAACAACAGCACTTCCTAAAACGCGGTCAATTGCTAAACACATCGCTCCCACAATACCTTGATATTGATGGAGTCGGTGAGGAACATGGTAAGACGGTCCACGCCGAGTCCGAAGCCTCCAGTGGGCGGGAGTCCGTATTCGAGTGCAGTGCAGAAAGCTTCGTCGTACATTTGAGCTTCGTCGTCGCCGGCTGCCTTATCCTAATGGGAATTTATTAGACTGCAGCGACGGACATGTGTGTGTCAAAAATGTATAGTAACTCGGAGTACACTTACTTTAGCTTGCTCAAGAAACAACGCACGTTGAATCATAGGATCATTCAACTCGGTGTATGCATTGATGAGTTCTTTGCGCAGAACGAACATTTCGAACCGTTCGGTCAGACCTTTCTTGTTTCTATGCCTACACACACGCGTCGTCAAGTAAGTACTCAAATACGGTTAAGTTGCGTACCATTTGGCCAACGGACTCATAATTTGAGGATGCTCCAGAATGAAGGTGGGGTTGACGATCTTGCTTTCGATGAATTCGCCCACCAACTACAACGCCAGATAGAAACATCACTGCCAAAACACACGTACACTGTCCAAGAGTCGAGCGGTGGTACGAGGAGCTCCACACTCGACGTTGTTCTTGGCGCAGATATCATCAAAAAACTTTCTAGCGCTTTCGGAGTAAAAGTCAAAGTCAGCAGGAAGTTTAAAGTTGAGTTCCCGTTGCAGCTCTTCCATCATGTAAACTCTCTTGAAAGGCGGCGTGAAATCAATTTCGACGCCTTCGCCGAGCAACTCTTCGCTCTTCCCGCTTGGGTCATCCTTTTGGTTCGGGTGGTAAACGATTTTGTAGGAGCCAGACATTTTCATGACCATACCTATTGACACAGCAGCAAGTTATCAAAGCACCGTGGGTAATAAGAATCGTGCCTGAAAGCAGTTCTTCCGCCATCTTGATGAGGTCTTCGTAGTCGGCGTACGCCATGTAGAACTCGAGGGTGGTGAACTCGGGGTTGTGAGTGAGATCGATGTCTTCGTTTCTGAACTGACGACCGATTTCGTAAACACGATCCATACCTCCAACCACTAGCGTCTACCAGTCAACGGGTATAACACACGCGCGTTTTCAAGTCGACATTACTTTGAGATACAGTTCTGGCGCCACTCGCAGGTACAAATCGCTATTGAGACAGTTGTGGTGAGTGATGAACGGTCTGGCTGCAGCACCTCCTGCAATCATATTCATCATTGGGGTTTCCACCTATAGTTGTTGTTATAGAGTGCACTTAGCAACTGCGTAGCAATGCTCCAATGCGCTACTTCAAGGAAGTCTCGTTCGTTCAGGTAGTTTCTGATGTAATTGATAATCGCTGAGCGGGTATGGAACTTTCTTTTCACGTTCGGATTCATGATTAGATCCAGGTAACGTTGGCGGAACCTCGTTTCCTAAAATGATTATCATCCGTTTCTATTGCTTATATATATCCTAGCGCGAATCACTGGCGTTGTCCAGTTGCAATTAATTTAATTTTTCAATTAGTTGGTTGATTTTAAAAATGAAAACAGAAATTTATTCAATAGAGCTTAAATATATTCAAGTTTCAGCTAATTGTAGTTCGCGTACGTGCATAATTCACCATTTCATGATATGAATATAGCTATTTCAATTATTTATTAAGTAATAATTGTATCGGACAAATAAAGTACAATCAAACGTTTGTCGACTGTAATGTGATACCTTGGACATAATCCTACAATTGTGATATTTTA
>JAOPJI010089710.1:0-19186 GCA_027122695.1 Merluccius productus | reverse complement strand
AATAATAATAATAATAATAATAATAATAATAATAATAATAATAATAATAATAATAATAATAATAATAATACATTAAATAATAATGTAACTTTGACGGCAAAGTTCGTCACACGGAAGTGACGCATTTCTGTTTCCGGTGCCAGGCTGCCGACGTCAAGCGCAAATAAACACCAACAACACGGAACATGATGTGAGTGGTGGTTCGGTGACGGTACCGGCACCATGGAGACTCCCGACGCCACCTTCACCCTGGCCTACCTGGTCTTCTCCTTCTGCTTCGTCTTCACGCCAAACGAGTTCCGGTCGGCGGGTCTGACCGTCCAGAACCTGTTCTCCTCCTGGCTGGGGAGTGAGGACGTGGGCTTCATCCAGTACCACGTCCGGAGGACCAGCACCACCCTGCTGGTCCACTCCTCACTGCCCCTGGGTGAGGTCATGGACTGTGTGTTTACTGACCATGCCAAGAAAACAACTACTTTGTTGTTGTTGTTGTCTATGTGTGTAACAGAACTGATTATAGTTCTGGTGCTGCTGGTCGGTCCTGGGTGTGTTACTTATGCACTTGAACCTCAGTCTGAATGGTGAAGAGGGATGGGATATGGAAACCTAATGGACGACCGAACAACAGAGGGAATATGTTGACAAAACACCGCTTGGAAAGCAGGTTCTGGGCCTTCGTAGGAGGCACCTTGTACCCTGAGATGGTTTGGTTTCCATCCATATCTCAGGCTGAAGGTGCTTGTAGGGAAGCACCTTTTTAAAGGGAGTCATTTTTAAGATTGATTGATAAGAGAGTCCATACTGGACCATATACTGTCCATACTGTACGAGCTAAGCTTGTTGTTTTGGACCTTTCAGGGTACTATGCTGGGATGTGTATAGCTGCTCCGGAGAAGAACCTGCCATACATCCACCTGGTCAGCACCCCCCTTTCCTCTTTTCAACATGTGTCCCATTGTGTCCTTTTTCTTTACCTGCTGCATCCCTATGTGAGGAGGTTTACCATGTCTCCGATAGGCTCAAAATTGTGAATTGGCAGTAATTTGAGTAGTATAAACAACAGCAACATCAATTGCACAAACATGATCCACCAGATGTGGTGCTGTTTTTTGTGTAACAAACATCAATCGGTCTATAACATAACTATAAAATGGTTTATAATGAAGGAATAAACCATGACGACGGACTGTCTTATACTTTGGTGCTGGTAAGCAAACTCACTATTGTACTATAGACCGCATCATCACCCCCCTTGTACATTATTTTTCAATAACGGGACAGTAAGGAGTGGTTTATTCCGCTTACCAACAAAGATTAGATATTAGTGACTTTCATCTAGAATCTTTTGGGGTTTTATTGACTTAATCAGCTTAAATTGAAATATTCTTCAGCGGTGTTTTGAGCATATTGTTTTGTGTGTTGTCAAGCAACATCTGGTTGTGTTGTCAAGCAACATCTGGTCGTCTATTTGACTGTTGTTGTTGTTAATGTTCCATTTATAGTGAATTGATTTGGAACTGTTCAAAATTATGTTCAATTAATAACATATTGACTAATCATAATCATAAGTATTCAACAATGCTGTGGTATACCAAAAAAATATGTTTACAAAACAATCCATGTCCCGTGGCAATCTGAGGTTATGTATTATTATTCTATATAGTAAGCAATTACATGTTTTCTGTTGAAAGACAACAATCCACAGTGAGTACACATAATGTTAATGCAACCAAATGCAACCTCTTTCTTCAGGTGAGCGCTGGCTGGCAAGCCTTTCTGGTCCTCTCCCTATGTCTCCAGCTGGTCAGCTGGGGTCTTGTCCTTTACTGGTCTCGCCGCCAGTGGTCCAATCATCCAATCTGCAGGACTTTGCAGGCCCATGCTCAGCCCCAACGCTCGGGCTGGGGTACTGTGGCAACAAGCATCAATACAGAGTTCAGGAGGATTGACAAGTTTGCCACAGGGGCTCCTGGAGCAAGGGTCATTGTTACCGATACTTGGATATTGAAGGTAAACACAATAGTGTGCACTGACACATCAGAAAAGGATGTTCCATGAAATCCACTGCAATCTCACGTCATTTCAGTCTAATCGATTTTCTTCTATTCCTTCAAGCCGATTTAATGGGCTTTTTGCCCCTAAAAAAGTTTAAAATTCCCTCGGTAATATAAGTTAACTGGTAAAATTGGTCAAATATATATTTGATAAAATTGCCCTGGAAATGATTGGAAATGCCCCCAGGGGAAGAAATATATATAATTCCTACTTTATTTTGTTTTTAGATCCTGTTGTCCATCACATTAAGCAAACTGGAACATAACTTAAATGTCACAATGTTAACCATTTGTTGACGCCATTTTGAGTGAATGTATGTGGCTTCTCCAGTTGAAAGTGAGTTGACTGAATATTATGAGTCACGCCTGTGTGCCACCAGTTTACCCTCATTGCACGTGTCGGATTTCACACTAAATGTTATACGACGTCCCATCTGATTGCCCATTGTCTGCTTACATCAGACAGCCTGGCTACTATGTTAAATGACAGGTTTCTATGAATGTTGGCGTGTAGATGACCTCCTGGAATGCAACCTCCTGGAATGCAACCTGAAACCAGATATTTTGGCTGTGACTTAATCTCTTTGCATCCTATGCATCAAATGTTTTCTAATATTCAAAATTGAATTTGAGGTAATTTTCAGGCATAGGACTGTCCCACTTCCACTTTTTTACCATTACCATGGCATGTCACATGACGGGCTATTAGGGACATTCTGAGATGAATAAATGTTAAAGAAAGCCTCTTGGCAATTGGTCCACCGTTTTCTGCTCTTAATGTGTTTTGAATGTGTCTTAATTATAATATGGTCAGTGCTCACAACAGTGAACTTGTTTTGAAGGTAATCGCTAATAATGCACTAGTGAGCAGTAGTAGCACTGCGGAGATGTTTGTTCTCCTATATTACCTACAGAATGAGTTGAGGGACACAAATGTAGGAAAGGGAAAGCCTTATCTTGTCTTATCGCTTTTGTTGTCTCACACCCATTACAGGTGACCACCTATCATGTCCACCTAGCACAACAGACTGACACTCACCTGAGTGTGACAGACTCAAGACAGCATCAGATGAGCCCAGATTCAGCCACACCGACTCAGATTCTGACCATTAGAGTGGCCAGCATCAACCCAGCCGTGAATTCATTTGATATCAGGTATGTTTGAACAAATGTGTGTTTATGCTATCCAAATTGTACTCATGGCCTATGTCTGCCAATTGTTGCCGATTGTTATGGATCGCAATTCTGCTAGCTGCCTTATTTGGTATCTGAACTGAACATGTTGCCATTATCCCAAAGCATGACTCCACAAAATAGGCTTTGTTTAGCTCTGCTCAGTTGATAAATCCAAAATCATTACATTCAATTTGAAACAAAACTATGTTCTCACTGTTAATATTTACATTGACTTGTAACAGCTACAACAATTGGTATAGTAATAGTTATATAGCTGTCATAGCTATCGCAATATAGCCTTAAAAAAATCTAAACTTTCAAATGCTTCATCCTCATCATGTGCGCAGGCTGATGTCCACAGAATACAGTGAGCTGAGGGAGAAATTGCATGCTCCCATTAGAAGTGCTACCAATGTGGTAATACACCAAACCATCAGTGAGCTATTTCTAGACACATTCAAAGCTCATGCTGAACTCAATCAGCCCTACATGCTCCCCAGTGAAATGGTAAATATCATTAACAATATGCATATCAATCATTTCTACTGCCATATTCCAAGGTTAAATGATGATCTCTTACATAATGTTCTTGGTCTTTGTTGTAGGAAGTAGAGCTATGTATTGGCTGTTTGCAGGTCCCTGCTGGAACTAAGCTAATCAGGCTGTGTTGTGAAGAAGGTCAGTACATCAGTTCATTCTACATTTAAAAAGTAGCTTCACGCTAGAGTACCTTTTCTGAGTTTGCAGATAATTTAGGGTCAAGTTGTCAGTGCTCATTTATTTTAGTAGAACAATTTAATTCTGTTGACATCTAACACTTTCCAAAAATTGTGATGAATTAGTTAGCTTGATTGTATAATATTACAAAAATTGAAAATTATAAAAGAAGGATCTTCACTTAATTCATCATTGCTGTGATGTAAGAATATGTTGAGTTGTTATGCTTTAGATGGCCACAATCCCACAAAAGTAGCATATTGTAGTTAAAGTAATTAAATGTTGTGCGTTTCTGAATAACAAAAAATTTACCATCCTGTGCCTCAGGTAGTGAGAATGAGTGCCGACAGTGCTTCTGCAGACCGATGTGGTGTCTGTCCTGTTTGGGTCGATGGTTCGCCAGCCGCCAGAACCAGGAGAGGCCCGAGACCTGGCTGGCCAGCTGCGTCCCTTGCCCTACTTGCAGGTCCAAATTCTGCATACTTGACGTCTGTCTGATTCGCTGATTACACAGACCCCCGCCGGGAGACTGGAGGCGCATCGAAGTGGTTCATGAAATACTGTACAATGAGTATTGTACAGCTTCTATATAACCATTGTGGAGAGATTCATCAAAGATATATCAAATATAATTGTAGTCATTCTTTTTCTGTGTCTACAATTTTCTATGCAAAATGTTTGTTACTCACTAAGACATTATATATGGTGTTATTTTCAAACAGTTCAGTGCCTAAAACTTTGTCCCCAGTGCAATTTCAATGCAGGGGATGAAATCCAATAAAATGCTGTTACTTTTATTTTGCATTGTGTGTCTTTTTTAATAGCTAGAAAATATATAAAATGAACATTTTCAGTGGCTTGGCTAAGTGAGGATTACGTGCAGACGTGCATCGACTACAAATGACGTCTCTAGCGGAACAGACTTCCGGGTCTGTTCATGTGGTATTGCATTGCTTCGCTTTCTGGTTAGTTGGCTCATGAGCGGCTGGACTCGCCAGGCCCGCCCCTTCCGGTCACATGACCTTTGTTGACGTAGCGCGGGTTTTCTTTTCACTACAGCCTACATCAACGGTTCAAACACCACACGCATACACACACAGAGACAGACAGTACTTTAATTGTGGAGCCGCAGAAAAATACATCTACAAAAATGTCTTCTAGGTCAAGAAATGGACCATCTACTGCGGACAGAAAAGATCACGAGAACAGGTGAGCTTCGAGAAGTTAGCCTGTAGCATAAGACGCGTTATAGTCCATTGAACGTCCTAGCCGTTGGTGTTTAAATAAATAAATAAATAAATAAATAACCAGTAATGTAATTCACTGACACCGTGCGGTGCACCGTGTTTGCGGTACGTGATAACCTAGTGTTAATATTGTATTAACCTTGTGTTAACATTAAGTTAACACTGTGTTCACATTAAGTTAACATTAAGTTAACATTGTGTTAACATTAAGTTAGCATCACTCGACGCGCGCAGCCCAGTGGACGGCGGTCGGTTCTCGCGCCACTCCGTGTTTCCCGCGGAGACGCGGAGGCTAGCAGGTTAGCATGTGAGCAGGCTAGCATGTTAGCAGGTTATCAGCCTAGCAGGCTGGTTAGCTCGTCACTTTGTTACCGGCTCTCTGTCCGACTAACGGCGGCACTAGGTGTACCTAGGGGGCCGTGAAAAGTTCATTATTCAGCGTGTTCCCACCTTGCTAGCCGTGTGTGTGTGCTAGCCATGCATGCATCATGTTATAATGTTATAGTGAAGTCTACGATGGGTGCGGAGCGACAGCTTTGTGGTGGTTAACAATGGGTACAGATTGGGGTGGTTTTAGAAACCACCCCAACCCTAAAGGCACGGTGACTTGAGGACACAACATCCTAAGTTGGCCCCTGCTCCCCGGCTGAACCACCCCATGATTATTTTTGTATGAGTATACATTGTTTCTTTAACGAAATCCTACTCATTGTGCCTTTTTTAAAAATTAAAATAAAATGGTGGCGTTAAATAATGGATTGTTTTGAAAAAGATTATTTCACTGTTTAACGCAGATTTAAATAACCTGGCCTACCCATGTACCCTGACTTTGTAGGAACAGTGGCCCGTCCACTTGGTCCCAGTGCAGGAAGAGGGGAGCAGATGGCAACCTGAGGACGAAGAGAGAGGACAACAATGACGAGGAACTGCAAACACATCCGGATGACAGACATGCCAAGTAAGTTTGTGGTCTGCGATGTAAAGATATATTTTTTTACTATTCATCTGAAATTGCTGCTGTTTTCGGTCTTATCACTCCTTCCAAATTATATGGAAGGAGTGACAAGTGATACGTGATTATATAATATCCTAATAATAAAGCTAGTCAACCTGTACATTTCACTGCCTACTCCATTTGTGGAGTGCGGTGCCTGTCTTTAGCCCTGTTACTCCCAGATGGACAAAAGAGGTGGAAGATTGAGATGCCAGTGCCTTATGCAGTTGCCTTCTTCTTGTGTTGCATGATGTTTCTATAGTTTCACTACACCAGAGAGTGATGGCCCACTCTCTCGCTGTGTCAGGCAGTCGGACTGGGGCAGCCAGGTAGAGAATGAGGAGGCGCTGATAAGGGACGTACGCAGAGACATGAACCGGTAAAAATACACACACACGCATACATACCTCTTTCTTAATATTAACGTATGTTGTAAGGGAAGCATATGCAACCCCTTGACCGTTTTCTTTAAAGGGAGGGATTTATGTGTCAATTCTATATGGGCCTGTCACTGGAACTGTCCACGCAAAAAACATGAAGTTACTCTCTAACATCTCCTTAATGAACATCACTGTCTGGTTTAGTTACAGGAGAAGGATATTGACTGCAGAGTTCTCTCAGCGAGAGAGGACGACTTCTTCTGGGAGGTATGGCTGACAAATTCACATCATTTACTTCTCATAATTTTGTTCTTGGAATTCAACTCTGCATAGTTTAGAATACAATAGAACATAAAACATCTGTGTAAAAAAAAAAGTTAATTCTAGGCCTTTGCTAGCTAGTTTAAATGTGTGAAATTGCCAGAGTGCATGTCTAGCAAGCCCACAGAAACCGCATAAAGCACCAAAAACCTGCATACCATAAAAAGATACACAACTTGGAGGTGTGCTTAAATATCCAGCTACAATTTTAGATGTTTTTAGTTGGACAAATATTTGTTTCTCAGAAGCTACTTGTTGATTAATAATTTGCAGAGTTTTGCTTAAAAGTCAATGGACTAACACGCTTTGCTTCTTGTGTCCAGCTCTGACTCCAGAGAGTCTACCCTTCATACAACCACAGAGACGGATGAGTCGGTTTTACTACGACGACAGAAACAGATCAATTATGGAAAGAACACACTCGCCTACGATAGATATGTCAAAGAGGTCCCAAAGTAAGTCACAACTGCTAAATAAACACACTAACATAATGCTCTGAACAAGAAAGACAAACATGTAAATAAGGATGCAGCGATTAACCGATTTCACTATTAACCGTGAGCTCCAGAATTTGTCGGCGAGCGGAAAATCAGGCTTAAAATCGTGAAGTGTGAACTCGGCATTACGTGTATTTGACTAAATCTATGCCAGATTGTTCTTAATCCACACTCTTCCCTACATCCATTTTGTGCTCAATAACAAAGTGGTTTCATTACTTACAAGTAGGGCTGCCAAAGTATTTATTTTTATTTTATTTTTTTAAATTTGTTGTAATAAATGTGTTACTTCAATGTCACTACGTAAATGCTGCGTTCACGTCAGTCGCTTTTGGCTCCTGTCATTGGTCAGCAACATTGCGGCTGCAGCAGTATGCTACCGAAGAGGTTGCCTGTAAGGTTTCCCCAAACCGAAAGGTTGATTGGGAATACTTTAAATTAGCAGACAACAAAACATAACGGCAACCTTCAGCGTTTGTTCGCGGTGCAAAATGTCTATGGCATTTCACAGCAGCACTACCGCCATGCGCACACATGATGAAACGCATGAAAATATAGCATACAGGTGCTATTCTGGAACTGCCAGAAAAGGCAACACTGTGGGCCAATTACACAAGAGCGCCCACTTTACCGTTGTTTTCCTATGGTACAGCGCGCCTGTGCTAAACAGCTTTTTTTTATGCACTTCAAAATTCATTGCCGTGCATAAATGTTTAAATGTTTCAACATTGGGCGCTTGTCGCGGACTATATATTTTTTTCATTTTGTTAAATAATTATGCATTTGTTTTTCTATTTTCTTTATCTCTTGCTCTCAGACAAAGCCATCTGAATGAATTGTATGTTTTGGGATTAAAATTAATAACTTTAATCGATAAAATAATCTATAGATTCATTGTTGGAAAAATAATCATTAGTGTCAGCCCTACTTGCAAGTTTAAGTTGTCCAAAATAAATTATGACATTTTCCAATGACCAACACTAACAAATATGACTTGTAATATGTGTTTGTGTTGTGCACAGACATCTGCGTCAGCCTGGCATTCATCCGAAGACTCCTAATAAATTCAAAAAGTACAGCCGTCGCTCCTGGGACCAGCAGATCAAACTGTGGAAAGTCAAGCTTCATGCCTGGGATCCCCCCACACAGGACGGCCAAGAAAAAGACCTCAATGACATGTAAGAAGTTTATTTTAAATTAGCTTTTAAAAAAATGTATTTAAACTGATCTCCTATACTAAATACATTATTATAGGTACTAAGTTCATCCTTTTTCTTTCAAACCTTTTGAAAAGGTTGCTAATTTCTCTTGCTTGCTGCGATATTGCAGCTGTGGTGGAGCTATGGTAACGCCATGTGCCTGCATGTGGTTGACGGGCAAGATGGATTCCCGAACAAATCACGGGAGGGACGTCCTGATTAGTCAGAAATGTTTATTTTGTCCTTTTTAAAAGACAAAATGAACACTCTAGGTTTCTAATAGTGCTGGCACTCTCGATTTTAAATAAATAAAAATAAAATAACCTTTTCCCCTCACAAGAATGTACTTATAGTTAATTGTTTAACGTAATCAATACCGCCGCCGTTTTTTGTAATGTTTCCATTAGTTATACGTTGTAAGTATTCAAATCCAGATAAGATGAATGTGGTGTTTCCTGTCTAATGCAAATCCTGGTATCTCTTTAGTGAGGAGCTAGACCTTGATGATGTGATGGACATAGAGCTGGACTTTCCAACCCTTCCAGAGCCCCTGAACAGCACTTCTTCGTCCCGCCATATCGTTCCTTTTTTAGAGGTGAGTGTTTTTCTGATTGTCTTCTAGTGAACAAAACCTTTTTTTTTTCTTTTTTTTTATCAGTGGTCATGGGGTAATGGATCAAATACTGTATTACTTTTGAAGATGACAATGAGTATTTTTTTTTTAAATAAACTAACCTTTGTTTGGTATATTGTAAAATGATACGTACTCTTCATAAAAATACGTTGAATTTGGAAACCTACACTAACACATGTGCACTTTGTAATTTCAATGTGTATGTCCATCTCTGAACCTATATTTCCTCTTCTCATGTGCTAGGATGTCCAGGACGATTGTGCAGGCACTCCAAACAAAGTCATGAAGACAGAGTACACACCAGAATAGCATAGCATGACTTGGCCCATCTGGAGAAATGCTGAAATGCATATATTGAGTTCTTCCATTGGTTCTTAGATCCTGAAATTGTATTCCAAATTCATATTCAGTATTAATGTAATTTGCAAGAGGGAAAAAAATACAACCGACCATTCTGTAATCTAAACCGCTGTGATCGGCTATCAATCTGTTCTGCCTTATGCTCACAGTAAATGGCCACAAATGTTCAACACTGGGCTTGTTAAAAAACGTATGTTGTGTTGCTAGGTTAATGGGATTTAAAGTGTCCGATGCGTGTACAACAGAGCGTATTTGTAAATAATGTTGACAAACAGCTTTTTTACATGTTCATTTTTCAAAATTATAAAAGTTTATTGTAATACACAAAAATTGGTTTGCGTACTTATCTAATCGTTTTGTTTACAAATACTGTTGTATTTTTCTGTTTTCATAAGCTTGTTTTCTGATTTTGTTTTGAAATAAAGTTTGCCTAAATGATGTGCTGTTGTCCATGTTGGAGATGCCTTTTCTACATTTATTTTTACATTCTCAAGACATGCATATTCAAATTTAGACCTTTGCTTCTCATAGTAGGTATAGTAATAGGTCTATCTTCTCACGATTTGGTGGAATTGGTCAACATTTTTACCATATTTTCATTCATCAAATCTACAACGTAATTTGTATTTATTTGTTTAGATTGGATATGGGAGTAACCTTGTTTTTTTTAAGATTTCACATTATGCCTTTTAGGACCCAGGGTCACATGGACTGGTTTCCCATCAATGTTTGCTGGGTGCTATGTGACTATACACATGTTGAGGAATGTTCTGCACGACCATAGAAACACAAATAAAGTGATTTAATAAGACTCCCTGGGTGGAAGGGTGAAGACCCATCATTAGTCAACATTAGTCTACAACAAAAATGAATACGTTAATGCTTTTTGCAAAATATTTACAAAATTGCTAATGCAGACAAACGCACAACAACATCCATGCGCTGATCAGGCGATGACCACAACTACCCTAACAACCAGATGACGCCTTTTCTTATTGGCTACCGCAACCATCAGCGGTTGTGCCGCGTTCAAGCCGCCTCGGAAATTAAAGCTTCGAGTCGAAAACCAAACGGTTTACCGTCCACCAGCCACCGTCCAAAACCACGATTATCAGATCTTTAAAGGGTATAAAGAGCTGATAATCCTGGTTTTACGACCTACCAGACCCGACCCGTCTAACGGTACTACCGACACGCCGAGTTGTGCGGGCGGTTGGGAGAAAAATCACAAGTTGTGTTTGTTCCGAGGTGATTTGAACGCATCGTTAGCGCTAAAGCTAAAGCTGTTTGTCCATCTGGTTCCTGCTGACCTGCCGGGGATTAACCAGCAGAGAGCCGACATTAACCCCCCGCTGCTGGGGAGGACGTGGGTGAGGACGTGTGGGACGACGTGGGAGGACGCGTGGCGTCACAGCGGTCTCGGTGTGTTGAAGTGACGTCACCGTGGTCGCTAGCTCGAGCGCCAGGTATCTTATTCCAGGGAGCTTCATCCAGGTATCTTCATCCAGGGAGCTTCATCCAGGCGTCTTCAGCCAGGCAGCTTCATCCAGGCAGCTTCATCCAGGCAGCTTCATCCAGGGAGCTTCATCCAGGCGTCTTCATCCAGGTAGCTTCATCCAGGCAGCTTCATCCAGGTATCTTCACCCAGGGAGCTTCATCCAGGCAGCTTCATCCAGGTATCTTCATCCAGGCAGCTTCATCCAGGTATCTTCATCCAGGGAGCTTCATCCAGGGAGCTTCATCCTGGTAGCTTCATCCAGGCAGCTTCATCCTGGTAGCTTCATCCAGGTAGCTTCATCCATGTATCTTCATCCAGGGAGCTTCATCCAGGTCTTCATCCAGGGAGCTTCATCCAGGGAGCGTCATTCTCCTGAACTTCCTCCGCTGCAGGACCTCTGATATGCGCTCAGCCCGTCTTTAAACACACCGTATTAACTCTGTTAGGTCGACGTCTTGGGGAACTAGGATGGGTCGAGTATGGGACGTAAGCTTGGGTAAATATGGATTAGTTTGAACCAGTTCTTGTGAAGAAGAGTATGGATGGAACATGGTTCCCCAGTTTCTGCCATTGGATCTGCACATACACTGGACAGAGGATGGACTGAACACGTCCATTAACATTGGTAAGATGGACCTGTATTCACGTCCTGCTCCTTTCTTCACAGCAGAGATGCCTTCAGAAGCTGAACCGAGCGGCGTGGATGCTGACGTCATGGCAGCCCGTAGGTGAGATGCAGCTTCTGGGATGGCCCAGAGTCACCATAGCAACCCAGAGATGCACAGCTATCCCATCAACATGGTTGCTGAGTGTCGCCGAGGGCCTGGTCTGGCAGAAGGTGATGTTGAGACACACACACACACACTTTATAGGGCTGGGTGATGGTTGGATATTATCATTATTGCCACATAATGAATACATTGTTGTCAATATTTAAAGTGTCAGTTGTAGCCACATGGGGGATATTGTCATGTTGATTGGAAAAAAGTTGAGCCTGAATCTTGATTTGTGTTTTGTTTTTTTAATTTCTTTTAGACTCTAATAATACCGACCTAATGCCAACAGAGGAGGGGAAGGTTAGTAGTACACTTCTTTCAGGTTGTGATGCACACTGATATTAATATCAGACAGGTCTGCTACTACTCTAGAGCCTTCATTGAAATCTGAGTTTATGTTTGCCTTTAGAGACATGTTAGATTTATCTCAAGGAGGTCATGGATTGTTATTTTCTGATACAAATACAAAAATAATGGTCTTGAAGCATTAATACATATGACTGTTTTAAATAGCACAGAATTGCTTTGCTATGATTTTACAGAGGACATTGACAAATAGCAACGGAATAAGTTGACTATAATACATGTACTTTGAGGAAATACGTTTGCATTGAGAGTACTATCGCAACGGCTCTGCTAGCTAATGTCTTCTAATTGTATCCATTTCATGGTTCACAGATAAATGATGCTTCCACTGAGCTCAATGATCTGTCATCAAATGGTATAATACACAAAATGTTCATATTTACTCTAATTACTGTAGCCTGCTTTTCATGTACCTCACACAATAGGTGAAGCACAACCTTTTCCAAAGCCACAGCTGCTATTGTCACTTGAGCATACATTGTGTAGCTCCTTAGGGTACGGTGACACGTGGTATTGTGTCTGTCCAGGTGCCTGGCCGCAGAGCTCCATCTCCCGCTCACTGCAGCGTGCCGAGGCATTACTTCGGACCACCTTTAACCCCAGCCTGAAGTGGCTGCTTCGCAGGAACAGTCAAGAGAAGGAATCGGGGGAAGAAGAAGAAGTAGAAGAGGGGAGCTTTGTTGCTGCCCACAATCTGGTTTCCCGTTCGTCTGCACGTGTCTTGCGCCTGCAGCAAGGCATGCTGTGTATGGCTCCCCAGCGGCCGTTGGTCAGGGAGTCAAAGGCCCTGCTTCAAGTACGTATTCATTTGTATTCACCGCCCTGTAAATAGCAATCATTGTATTTCCATGTGTTGTTCTTTGAGGAAATAATGTATCTGGTCCACTAACCTGTACCAAATCCTTGTACTGTTTGGTAACACATCAACTCTTACACAGGAATTGTAAAGGATCCCTTTGCTCCCTTCCACCAGGTTTGTGTTAAAGGCTCATCCCAGGAGGGCTGCGTCATCCAGCAACTGTCCTCCCCCACCCAGCAGGGCTGCTTCAGAGCTCTCTGGAGCCTGATGGAGCAGCGCTCCCAGCTGCTGTTTGTGCACGAGTATGCCAGGAGGGCGCACTGTGCATCGGCCTACGTGTCTAGACTGGATCTGTTGATGTGCAAGTTAGGAAGGCCACACTTGACCCTGAATAAGGTAAAGCCGGTTGACGACCTCAAGCCCTGATCCGCACGTTTTGTCATTGTCATAGTTTTCACTAACTCCACGAACAAATTAAAGTAACCTTTCTTAAAATGTTCTTATTTTTTCTTCCTAGAAATCATGCGATTCCCTCTCTCTTAAAGTTCTTCCGTTGAGCCAGGAGCTGAGGGTCCATCTTAACCATTGGTCCTGTCTTTCAACGAAGGTCCGCTCCGACACCTTCCTGAGGCTGGCCCTGGCCCCGCAAACCAACATGTTGGTGGGAATGAAACGCTGTCTAGATTCTTTGGCTCTTCAGGCGCTTGTTTTGATGGAGAATTGTGTCCATGCCATTTTGTCCACCCTTGCTCAAACAGACATTGAATCAATAGCAAGAGAGGTGCTTGAAGATATTTTTGCTGGTACAGAACTGTATAATCAAGTGGTGGAAGAGCACAGGGGTCTCCACAGCACCAACCAGAGCATGTTGCAGAGCATGTGCTATTCTGGTCTTCCTGTTCTGCAGTCTGCATACAATGGCGCGTCTCACCCAGCCACGTTCCAAGTAAAACAGCTGCTGAAGGTTCTCGCCGTACATCATGGGAACAGGGCGGCCAAGGAAATGCACCATTGGGCCACGGAGCAAAACCGCCCAGAGTCCCATCTCGGAAATCACCCCCACCCTCATGCCCATCTTCATTCCCAGGGATCAGGAACACCTGAATGGACTTGGGAACGTCTGGAGCACACCTACTATCTCCCATCTCCCGGTTCACCTCCACTGCTCCCGTCACACCAATCTGCCCACATTTCGAACCCCAGCAGCGCAGACAGATTCGGCTCATCGGAAAGAGCTTCTTTAAATTTAGCTCAGCACACTTTGGCTCAGTGCCGAGCCGGAAGCCAAACCAGAGCTGAGCCTGCCACCCAGCGCCGGCGCCGGGCAGCTCGGCGTGCTCCAGAACCTTCCAACACAAGGGAACCCACTCTAGGGCAACCGGTCCCAGGACAAATTAAGCCTGGAGGTTGTCCAGAAGTCCAAGCGGAAACCGCCCCGTACCGGATGGCCTGTCGTTCCGCTGTGGTGCCGCTCTCGGCGTTCTGCCAACACGACCAGATCTCACTCAAGCTTCTCTTCCAGGCCATGTTGTCGTCCAGCGAGTTGCTCACGCCGCTGGTGCCACGCATACCCACGCCCGAATGTTTGGGCTTGGGACCCGCTCTTCCAGTGCAAAGGACACGAAACAAGGTGGTGGTAGCATGTAGACAAACTGACTCTGTTGTCTCCCATGGAGACCGGACTGATGGGAGGCCAGCACCGGACTCCTTGTTCTTAACGAGTCTGAGACTAGAGCAGCACCCAGGCCAAATCTCAGAGAGAGGACCAAAGGATCACATGGAACCAGGACCGTCATTAGTCCCAGAACCTCTACCCAGGTAAATGGACCATTTATCATCGACCACAGAATGTAACCATTACCAAAAAAATAAGAATTATTTATAGTCACTGATGGCACTGAATATTTAGATTTGATTTTAGTTTAGACCCCATGTGTTTTCACCCATTTACTTACTTAATTCAATTGGCATATTTTCAACAGTTGAGAATAAGTAAATCAATAAAATGAAACAAATAAGTTACATTTAAGTTGTATTCACCTCAGAAAATTAGACTTTGTGTAAATTCATAAAATGGCAAATATGTCACGATACAAATCTCTAATCTTTTCTAGCGTTCATCCATTTGCTCATAGAGATGTGATTGCAGCCAATGTCTTGACATTTGGACGGGCCAATACTTGGCGTTTTAATGACGTGCTTATTTCTAGGAGAACAAAATATGGTTGAAGCAAAAGTAGCTATACTACTGGTTGACTTGTTAACCCTAACCCTAACCCTAACCCTAGTTCAGTGGAGGTTTGTCTCGGAGGGTTAGATTTAGGTGAGTGGAACAGTGCAAATAAAGTTTTCAAATTAAAATGGCTTCTGTCTAGATCTGGAGATCCACCTCCATATCCTCCTCCACCAGTGGCAGCGCTGGGAGAGCAGGTCAAAGGAGAAGAAAGGGAGATTGTGCCTGAGCAGGAATTGTTCCACCGACCTCGATCGGTGAAGTGGTTGGACCGGGGCCACTCATCGGTTTGTGCAGAACTGTTTGGAGAGTACCGCACGCTGCTGTGGAACGTCTGTGGCCAAGCACTGTGGCAACACTTTCAGTTTCCTACCGGAGGGGCCATAGCCAGCGTGAATCTGTGTAGTGATCATCAGAAATTTCTACTCCTGCACACATGGAGACATATTTCCACAACAGGTATCTTAACCCAAAAGATGAGCATTCATGGAGAACATGAATATTTAGATTTGCAGAGTTTCTTCCAGATTTGTGAGTGCTTTGGAAAGATTTATCATGTATCGTATAAAGGCCCACCCCAGTCAGGTTTTCAGTTTGGAATCCAAATACAAAAATGCCTTGTGTATTACAAAAAGTTAGTGTTATTATGGTTACTACCGGTGTGTTATTAGACAAACTCTCTTCTGTATGCCAGTGGTGTAGGCCAATCAGAAACATAGCCGTTATTCTCAGCATAGTTAATGGAGGCTACTCACACCAGGTTGAGGCTTTTGAAAATCTTCGGCCACCTCAAATACCAGCTCAACCAACTATTGTATGTCAGGACAAGACGTATATATACATATGTAGGGAGGGTCTATTGTATTTTGCCTGTTCTATGTTACACTTGGTGTAGATTTGATTGAAAACTTTTTTTTCCTTGTTTTAAGATTTGGTTCCGCAGGAGTGCAGGGCCATGCTGGAGAAATTCTGCCTTCATTTGTTAGTCCTCGCCGCACACACACATTGGGATCAAGGTATACGCACACACACGCATGTATGGGCGGCGTTGTTAACTAGCAAAGTATTGTCAGCTATCACAGCCGCCACACGAGCGCGTACATTGAGTGCACCGCTGATGCGGCACCCTGGCTTCTGATGTTGGTGACATCATCTCCTGTATTCACGTGGAAGGCCATTTATTTTTTCACCAGGTGCTGGCAAAGTAGACAAGTCAGTTCTCCACTGTTAGCTGAGTAATCCAGTTCTCCAGTTCTATGTCAGCTACAGTATCACACCCCATACCCAGCGTGTATGGCAAATTATACCCAACATCACTGCACTAGTACACATTAACGTTAAAATGTTGAAGTGATACCAGTGATGTTTTGGGACACATGCACACACACGAGATTCTATAGCAGCCAATGTCTCTAAATTTGGAAAGGCCAATACTTTTTTATTGAGTTTACAAAATGACATTTAATAGAAAAGAAATGCACTTTTGTCATAATTCACGCATACTACACTATAAAAAGGTTTCCACTTGTGATTGATTTGTATCATTTTAATGTTCTCAATTAATCACCAATGGTAGTTTTTTGCAAAAAAATGTTTGTTGCATGTTTAAGGTTGTATGATTTCATCTCGTTAAATAATGAACACAGGATCTAATGTATATCTTCTTTCTCCAGTGTTGTGCTGTTCTTTAGGCTCAGGTCTGAAAGATAAATGTCTTCCTGGAACAACCCAAGAAAGGCGCCTAATGACATCACCAGAGCAAGATGGAAGTCTGGCAATGACAGCGACTGTGAAGCACTTGTTACAGCTCTCTCCTCCTTTGCTCTCCGCTATTCGCTGTCACCTCTTGGCTGATAGCATGGAAACAGGTAAAGTACTTTAGTAATGGATATAAATAATTCCCTTTGCTCACCTTTTCAGGCCAAGTTACTTTACAATACTCAGTAGTGGTAAAGCTTGTTATGGACCTGTTGCTTTCCCACCTGGACACAAAAACCTGAATGTGTGCACCTTTGGATTCTACTAAACTAACTAAAGCCAGATGGTTTTCTGAAAATATTGGGCCATATTGCATTTTCAGAAAGTGATGCCTTTTTGCTTTTTCTCTATGTAGTGAATGTACTAAATGTACTTCATGACCTACCAACTAAGTGAGTGTATTCAGTTGCAGTTCTAGTGCAGTTTCAGCCATCTCTTCACTTCTAATTGCTTAGCTTAATCACAATGTTGACCTTTGCTTTTGCAATTCTGATGTGTGTGTTCCTATGGGAAACCTGTGCTGGTTATGATTGTCTGCAAGTCCTGCCTGACAGGCCCATCAACTTGCGTTTATTCTAAGGATCTATGTGCGTCGGCCCATCCAGCCCGGCTCTCTGCAGAGCCACTGCTCACCTGGCGGTGGCCTCTGTGCAGTCCAGCTTAATGTGGGTGATGTCCAAAGCCTACCAGTTCCTGTCCTCATGGAGCCTTGACAAGTTCCTGCTCATCACACAGGGGGACTTAAAGGTGGAGCATGCTCTATGTATTTGTGTTTTATCATTAAATGTGCAAGCCTAGATCAATCAACGCTCCCAAGAAATAAATAAAAAATCTATCCTGCGTGTTTTTTAAGTTAAGAATGAACCGTTGGTTTGTGTGTATCTGCAGGTTCTACAAGTTTCTTTAGAGAGGCTGTTACAACAAATGGAGACCCTCAAAGTTGATGGAGCCAATGATCTTCATCACTACCGTCACCACCATGTCCTCCTGTGTCGGCAGATTGTAGTCATACGGAGCTCTGTCTCAGAGCTGCAGGTAAGTGCATTCCAAGCTGGCTAGGCCACCACAACTAACTACACCACATTTGTAGTTTGCCATAATTTTATATTGGTATTGTAAGCAAAGCTGTGTTTATAATTGATAATTACATCAGATACCATGATCATTTTAACATTGAAATGCATACAATAGAAGACAACTCTAATAGAATTCAGTGTGTCTTTCTTCCATAATGTGACTTGTTTCCAACTGTGATGAGTTAAAAAAAACTAAAAACAACAACATTATGCTACAGGACAATTGTATACTTTGCTCATTATATACAAATATTCAAACAAAACATTTATTCATTTAGTTCCAATAAAAGCATATTCAAATATTTGACCAGAACGTTGGATATGGTCTACGCTATACGGTATCCCATGGTTGTTCTTGATAATGTGATGGTAGCAAACGCATAAATATGCTCCTATATTTCACAGTATTTGATCCCCCTTCACTGCAGTCATCTGTAGCCTGTCTGTAAATACCTTCCCATTTAGTCTGTTCGGGGTTACATGTGTATTTATCCCATTAGGCCTATTCTTCCGTGGTGTTGAAGATCTTCTCCAGTGGCTGCAAACAAATGTCGGGGGAACTCTTTGAACAGACCATGCCCTCGGCCAAACACTGGAGACTAAACTACAAAACAGGTACTTCTTCTAAACCGATCCAAGTCCAGGAGACGTTTTTAGCTAAAGTCAATGAGTGAACATGCATTGATAAGAAATAAGGGCGGCCGGAAAAGATGAAGAGTAATTATTGCATTTAAGCACTTGCATGTGAACATAAAAACACCACTACCTGTAACCATCTGTGCATAAGTTGTGTTTATTCGCAATTTGTTTATCTAACAGAAAATTGGGCAGTCAGTTCATACATTTCTACATAGACCTGTGTTATTCTTCATGTGTTTTTTTTTCTTCCCATAAATCACTTCACCTCAAAAGATACATTCAAAACTGATTTAATTAATGTGACAGATCGAAAGACATTGAACCTTTTAACATTGAACATGTAACAATCTCCCACGATTATTATTCTTAATTTCATTCATAGTATTATTGAAAAATAGTTTACTACAGGCCCAAAACTGAAGGCCCAAGGTTACCAGAGCCAGATAGACAAGTCACAGAGAA
>JAOPJI010089495.1:0-19215 GCA_027122695.1 Merluccius productus | reverse complement strand
ATGTTAAATATACTTTTATATAGTCAAGATCTAATAAAATAATTATTTTTATAATTTAAAACGGTTGAATATCGTGTTACTTCTATGTATAATGAAAAAAAGTTTCGGACGTGCGTACTTGGGGGCACACACACACAAACTGACACTACTCCTTTATTATATAGTAGATTGAGCCACCGAAACATTTGGCCATACTTTCAAATGTAACAGTAGAAGAGTTGTACAAATCGGATTATCAAATTTAAACAATGGACGACTTTAAATTACACGGTCGACTCGTCACAATATCCATAGTATACAATGACAGGCTTTAGCTTATTGAAGTGATTGTGTATATGCGATTACTGTTATTTGCTCCTGCTGGGGTGTGAATTCCCATGGCAACGACGGATGAACGAGACGGTCAAAGCGAACAGTCAGATACTTGCCTTGCTGCGGCTCAATATCGATCATTGAAGTTTTCTCTTTGACAGTACCACCGAAGCCCGTTTGCTACAGTTACACATTGAAAAGGTACGACGCATGACGGACGAGATTACTTGGCAGAACAATCGGTAAAGCGGGATTGTCAAAAACCCGAAAGCCGTGCCAAACAGCAGCAAGCTGAGTGCAGCGATGGTGTGGTATAGCGGAGGCATTTTGATGTCATCATCCGTGTTATTTTTTCTGGCTGAAATTCAAACTGAAACTCCGTTGAATGAATTCAATGGTCGTGCTACCTTTATTAGTGTCACTGTGTAGATGACGCAACAATATAGCGGAATTGTAACGATGGCTTTTCGGAATAAACTTCATGACACCGGCCTTTGGAAACCGGGAGCAAATGGCGTTTAACATTTTTTATATGATTGCGCGAGTTGTTTTAGTTACACTAATTTTCGTTGCTATTAGGGATGCAATCGCATTAACTCTCTATCGCCAGAGATTTATTTAGCAGCAACTTTATCTTCTCACGCCATCATAAGTGTGTAAACAGAAATTTCGAGTTTGGCATGTTTTTGTCTATTCGCTCTTTCTAAAATTGCGCCAGCCAAATACTCTTTAAGTCGCGACTATAAGGCGTAGTTTTGATACTTGGTTGTTTTTTTGTGAATATTTTATTCAAATTTTAAATTATTCGATGAGTCTATGGAGGGTGTTGTTAGTTATAAAATGATAAATTGATCTGCATTTTAATGAGTACCGTAAGATTTCGTAATTTTTGTCAGCTTAATTTAGACATTACAAAATAATTGCAAGGCATCCAATCGTTCAAATTCCATTTTAAATATTGACTAAAAATAAAAACATTCTTTTGGGAGTAACATTTCATAGTAATAAGTTGGCATTTAAACTTAAAGCTGCGGGAAGATTAAATGAAAAAAGTAGCATATTCAACTGATTTTCTATTGAGTAAAAAGTTGGTGCACTTGATGAATGAACGCTGACGGATATTGTGTTGGCGAACGAACGAGCGTTTCCATTGAAAAATAGCAAATGATAAAAAGATATTTTTATATAATCGCTCTTCGTAGTTATTGTTTTTGTTTGTTGAAAAAACTAAACCCCTAATGTTTTTAGATGTGATAGCGATGTGGTCAACGCCATCTGCAGTGGAAGCTTCAAAGTTGCAATGGCCTGCTGGTACCTATGGTTTGCCGGAGCCCACAACCGGATGTCCACCCGGATGGTCAACGGGGTCGGTGTACCACAACACCGAAGATGACCAAAACATCAATCGACGATCCAACGCCAGTTATCACATGAGCGGAGTGTTTAACAATCGAGGCATCGAGCAAACTTTTTGCATGAAGTTGAATGGTGATGTGTTCGAGTCGGCATCCCGCAATAATCTGAAACAGTGGCCCCAAGGCGAATATTGTATCTATAAGAAAGGGGATTGCCCCGTCAATTTCGAGTCGGGAAGTATTTTTTGGGATGACGAGAAATCCCAACAAGATCTCCCCAACAGTCATGATGGAAGTGTTCCCGATGGAGAATACACTCTCAATACCACATTGATTTATTTCTGTTGCACCAGTTCGGCAAGTGTGGACAGTCCAATAGAACTTCCCACTGATACGCCCTTCTACTTGTTCCCCTACAAGAACAGAACTTGCCAACAGGTCCGCGGAATGAAGGTGATTTTTTACATTCTGAGATAATGTTCACTTAAAACCACCTCTCATGCACTCACACACACACATAGAGTAACTTGGAGTTTTTATTTTTCGATGACAATGACGAGGGTAATCGTGACAAAATTTCCGGGGCTGTTCCCTACGGACCCAACCCTGACAGAGACTACAACATACTGCTATACAGTTGTTACTACGAGGCAGTTGGTAATGCACTCGCATGTTGGAGTATTGCTAATGTGGGTTTTAGATTCGAATGACACGGCAGAAAATAAATCTCCTACCATTCAAAAAGAAATTCTCAAAGATGTATATATCTTTCACCACACACTTCAACTATTAATACCACTAACTAACATAGACGAAAGACGCGTTGTCGTTCGCTCAAAACCCGAAATCGGTTTTACTGGGCATCGCCAGTCTGTTAATGGTAGCAGTAGTCATCTCCATGGCGGCGTTAGTCTACAAAAAGTACCAACACATCATTCGTGACAAACTGAGTTCGACATTGCAATTGCTCAAGCCAAAAACCTCCTCGTCCAACGACCAACAGCAGCGCGATGAACATAACGACCATACTACTGTAGGAGTGGCATGACATAGACGACTATAAAAATAGAACAGTAGGCAATATTTGGTAAACGCCATCATTTAAGTTGGGTTATTTGTTCGTTTTGTAGCAATGTCTTTTGTGAAAATTAAGCGCGTCAGTTTAAAGTTTAATCACGATAAAGACCGAAAGTGTACGCGTATTATCAACAACACAAAACTAGAGAGCACATGCGCATCTGAATGCAATTATCATAAAAGAGAGTCAAATAGATTGACAAAATTGCCGTAGTCCTGAATGGCCTTGACTATCGACAGTGGGTAGTCATGCGGCACGAGCATAGTGATATCCACAGTAGGACGCAAAAGCATATTTTCAACGTTGGGCGCACAATTGGGACAAAACTCGTAGGGTCTGTTCAAGTGGAAACAGGCTCTTTGCGGGAGGTCAGAGTCAATGGAGTAAACCACAGCCTTGGGAGCAGGTCGGGAATGATGGCGATCAAGATTGAGTTGGCCGTTTTCGTCAACTACCCAGCCTTTCTATACAAAATCTGAGACACATTCGGACAGCCTACAAACCTGATTCCGCGCTAACGTCAACGCATCATTCGGGTCATCGAATCGTAGCATGCGTGCCAAGTCGTCGACAGAGACGTTGCTGTAGGAGCGTTCGATGGTCGTCAACTGTTGGGATCGCGCGATAAGCATAAGGGGCTTGTAGAAATGCACAAAATCAATGTCATTCTTCAACTCATTCAGAACGAGAAACAACTAGATTCAACTTAAATGTCGGTTCAATGTGAATTTGTATACCGGTCTGAAATTCAACGAAATCATACACTAAATAAATTCGTTATAAATTAATGAGGTTCAGGTTGTTCAACTTGAACATTAGACTAATAACAACCTTATGAATGCGCATCGGAACACTCATCAGAGCCCCACTTTCGACCATTCTTTGAGGGACTTTCTCAAGCACCTGTTATCAACATTTTTATAAACCGACGAATACAACTGTACACAATGGTATTCGACGTAGTTGTTTATGCTGAGGAGCTTCATGAGGTAGAGCGCGAACATGCGTTCCGTTTCGAGCGATTCACTCAAAACTCCACTTGACAACACTTACACGAGTCACATCACAAAGAAAATACGCATAATTGGTATAGATGAACAGAACGATGTTGATCCATGTCTCAAAGTTATCGGATCTGTGAAGACGCAACGCAATTTTAGAACCAATTTCGAAACAGTCCCCTACGTGAATGTGTTAACTGTGCGCCATCTAACTCCACTCCATACTCAACTGTGTGCATACAGTTATTCTGTCGTTGCTAGGTGCTGTCAGGATTGATGGAGTGAAGTTACACTTAGCTAGATAGCCCTAAACAAACATCATACCGGTAATCCAGCCCCACACGCATTACTTCCAATTCCAGCATCAGGTTAAGTATTGTTTCACTATTCTGATCGGCACTGTAGTAATGTTCATGCAGCATCGTATGAAATTGCTTGATTCGCTCATCACTGAGTTGCAGCAACGTTTCCCCCATCCTGGCTATGCGCTTCCGGTGGCTTCCGAGTGGCATCGACTTTTAAGTATACGTTGGGAAATTTCGTATGTTAATTTTTTTGAAAACTTGAAGCTTCTTGGATTGTTTCTGACCCTTTTAATTGTCATTGCTGTGGCAACTTCACCTATCAATACATTGTGTGAATATTTCATTTGTTAGTTCTTTTATTGGCCGTAAATTTATTTGTTGGTTTTAATTTAAAATTTTAATTGATATTGATAGATGTGGGTATAACGCAATCTACATATAAGAACAGCGAGTAGATACTTGCATATATTGTCAAAATGGAGATGCTATTTTGCATTTGCTTGTTAGTGTTATATTTTTTCTTATATTTAAGATATTCAATGGTACGACGTTTGACATTTAAACTCAAGATGTGGGAAAGAAGCTATTTGAATATTAGCATATTGTTATTTTTAGTTAGTTGTAGGTATCTATTATTGTTCGCCGTCGATTTTGCGTTATTAAGCTGTTTTATATCTTTTTCGGTAGGTATTTTTCTTGCTGGGCTCAATCTATGCCGGAAATTCAAATGTTTCAATGTGTATCGATTTATTGGTGTAATACAGAGACAAAACTCACAATATTGTACAACTTTATGTGGCATTATAAGAATACGAAAAAATCACGCGAAAATATAATTCCACACTAATTAATTTTCATGTCTGTCGGATTTCACTCGCATAGAAATTTAAATATACACTAGAACAATTTAATATTCTCCCCATTATTTCTTCTTTGATGCCAGCATAATAGAGTGTGCGTTTTAAAAGTGAATAACTTTAGCTTTGAAGGAAAAATTAAGGTGCACATTTTCTCTGTGTCCACTTTATAACATAACATAATTTTTTAATTATTAGCCTCAAATATGCTGTGTGGTATTTTATTACATGATAATAAAATTCACCAAGTAAATTCTAAAAAATATATTAATAAAATTAATGCAACCGTATTTCACAATTATGGTGATATATAATTGTTTCGTTTATGTTACACCGTCAAAATAATATCAAATTTGTATTATGGAAAATGGTTATCTAACACTAGGAATTAGAATTGAAGTGAATGGGAGTTATGTCAAAGGGAAAATTTGTGTAAATGCTGTCATCTTGAAATATTGAACCTAGTGAGAGGTAACTTTGTCCAAAACCCGTTTTTAAATTTTATGGGTTTATTGTTATATGCACACGTAATTTTGATAGTGTTTACAATGTCTATTAACTAGTATCCCCATGTAAGGGTATGGGGTTACCGCAAAGTGTATAGTAGAGTGTAATACAGCTATTGAATAGAAATGCATCTTTATTTAGGTATTGAATCAAGTGAATACCCAAAAAATGTTGAATGGTCGATGATAATCGAATACATATTATACTAACACTCTTACACTAGAAATAAAAACAAATTTAGCTGCAATAACAACAAATAAATTGATGTCGGTGTCACATTGAACGACCACTTATATGCGTGTAAATAGTCAATGCAACAACAATATCCATTCGAAATTCGAAGGTGACTAGTCACGTACATTGATATTACCCTAAGGAAAATCCGATTACTATTATCGAGTAATCTAAAGTTTGGGGATGTCGCAGGAAAATACTCCAGCTATAGTTGAGGAAAGTATCGATTGGTGGACCTATGAT
This sequence comes from Merluccius productus, assembly GCA_027122695.1. Lineage (NCBI taxonomy): Eukaryota > Metazoa > Chordata > Actinopteri > Gadiformes > Merlucciidae > Merluccius > Merluccius productus. Next base: position 13,323 of record JAOPJI010089495.1, on the reverse strand, counting down.
CGAGAAATTAAAGGTGAGTTGTTGTGTTTGTTCGACAACGGTTCTACTGCTATAGATGTACCTCTACCGTACAGAAAAAAGGCTACTCTAGAAGAGATTTACGGAGATAATGACAAGCCAGACATTGACAAGTTGAAGCAGATTTTCTTCGAAGAAGGACGTCTAAAGGATGAAGTGGTCATAAAGATCATTGACGATGCTACGGCCATATTCAAAAGTGAGCCGAATATGGTTGTACGAGATGACCCTATCACAAGTATATTTTAGTTCATAGTATTAGGTTTTAAATGGAGTATTTATTAATTGGTTGGGACATGCTTTATTAGTGTGTCATTGATATACGGTGAATGATATTGGTTTTAACGGTAAAATGTCGTTAGTTTGCGGAGATATCCACGGCCAATACTATGACTTACTGAAATTGTTGGAAATCGGAGGAGATCCAGCCACCACTGGCTACATCTTTTTGGGCGATTATGTTGATCGCGGTTGTTTCTCTTGTGAAGTAATGGGATTGTGTAGGGCCAATGTAGAGAGCTTTTAGGTTGTTTTGTTGCTTTGGGCCATAAAAATCAACTACCCCAAAACACTTACTCTTTTGCGTGGAAATCATGAGTGCAAACATCTCACCGACTATTTCACATTCAAAAACGAATGTAACTGAGCAAACTCATTTCCACCCTTTGACACACTCGCTTAATAGGTCTCAAAAAGTACAACAAAACCATCTATGAAAAGTACCTGGCAAGCTTCAACACTCTACCGATCGCTGCACTTGTCAATAAACAGTTTTTGTGTGTTCATGGAGGACTTTCTCCGGAAATTACACTTTTGGAGGACTTTGAAAAGGCAATCACACAAACTTGCGTGTCTAGTTGACAGTTGTATAGATCAATAGGTTTCAAGAACCTCCATCATTTGGACCATTTTGCGACATATTGTGGGCTGACCCTATCGATAAATATGGATCGGAAAAAAATGACGACACTTTTGTTCACAACCCTGTCAGAGGGTGTTCATACTATTTCACGTATTCTGAGAATGACGCTGCGACTGTGTAATTGTCCACTAGGTACAATGCTTGCTGTAAGTTTATCGAGAAAAACAAACTTTTGTCAGTTGTTCGAGCACACGAAGCACAAGACACGGGGTATTTGGTTGGTGCTAGCTAGCGGTTAAGATATTGGTTCTTTTGTTTAGCTACCGCATGTACAAGAAAAACAGTGCAACTGGCTTTCCTTCATTGATCACCATATTTTCAGCCCCAAACTACTTGGATGTATACAACAACGGAGGTAACGTGTCACCGGATTGACGTGTGTTGACTTTCGTTTGGTTTCTAGCTGCCATACTCAAATACGAAAACAATGTACTTAATATCAGACAGTTCAAACAATCCCCACACCCCTATTGGCTGCCAAATTTTATGAATGTTTTCACTTGGTCCATTCCATTTGTCGGCGAAAAAAGTATCATCAATGTAATGATGGGTGCAATGACCACCTAAATTTAGTCATGGAGATATTGGAAGCTATTTTGAAAATCGCTTCCGATGAAGCTGATGAAAGTGAGTTGGATAACCAAGAGATGACTCGCAAAGATATCGTCAAAAACAAAATTCGTGCTGTCGGCCGTATGTCCAGACTGTTTGGAATTCTCAGGTTTACATTTTTTTCACTATGAAAATGTTCGAATTGCACCAACTCAAAACTGTATAGAGAGGAAAGTGAAACAGTCATCATGCTTAAAGGTCTCATTCCTAATGGAGCTCTACCTGCGGGATTCCTCGCCGGTGGCAAGGATACCATCACTGAAGGTTGGTTTCTCGTTGCTGTCTATTATTAGAATAAAATGTGTCGTTTAGCGAGAAAGAAAATGGATGAAGGAGCCGATCATGAGTCTATTTTTGAGGAAATAAGACAACTTGATCTTATCAACGAAAGACGACCCCCTGAAGTGGACGCCGCCAAGGGACAAAAGACTGATTCTGCCGATGTTCCTCCAACTGCCTGATTTTATTCAACGCCATTATCTTCAGGTCTCTATGACTTTATTCCATTCAACACACACCAGTTTTTACTACTTTATATCTCATGATGTTATAAGCAATTATTATTTTTTCCATCTTCAAAATCGGTCTACCATGGATAGTTGTTGATTTTGGAAATTTCTAACTCGCTAGAGAGTTAACCAAGAGTGCGATCATATAATACTTAGTCATACAAATTAAGTGAAAGTGTTCACTTGACTGAATTTCAGTACATTCTTCCATGTAATTTTAGCGATGTAGTTTTTTCTAAGTGTGACTAGACTGGGAGGTTTCTAATGAAAATAATCACCGCAACTCATTCTTCGCGGTGTAACCATTCTATATTGTTGATTTTTAAACAAAAATGAACTGTTAGAGAACAACTTTGCCACGCGTTAAATAATGAAGGTAGTGGCTATTCTCGCGGACAAAACTAACCCCGTATCTCCAGTTTTACCTATATTTAACTACTAGCGCGAAATCACTCGCGTTGCCCAGTTACAATCAATTTTTCAATTAGTGGGTTGATTTTAAAAATGACAGCAGTAACTTATTCAATAGCGCTTAAATATAGTCAAAACATATAAGACACAACGAACAATTCATTAAAACAGTTTGAACATAGAAATTAAGTTAAAACACATAATTCAGTTGGAAAATAATGGAATTTTTGGGCGAGAATCATGAAAAATAAGGTTAATCTCCAATTTAATCCAAATCTCGATTTTAAATGATGCATATCTCTAAACCTATACGAGCTATAACATTTCTAAGTAGCCCATCAAGCGCGTCGTTAAGAGTTCTTTTTACACATATAATGTACACACACTAAAAACGCTTGAATAATGAGAACAAAGTTTGCACATGCGTACTGATGTGTACAGACACACGGACACTACTCTTTTATATATATAGTGAAATATTATAATCAGAGTTACCATTAGAGCACATTCTTCATTTTTATACATATGTAATACATAGTATGAATGCAGAAATTTTATAATTTTCACAGCTGATTTCGGTATAAAACCGATAGTCAAGGAAAGTGATGAAAATGACATCAATACCACTTAGAAACTTGATTAAAACCCTCAAGAAATTACAATATCTTCTCGGACACTTTGTAGTGAGATAGTGATACCGAATAAATTAATTATTATTGGTTAATTTTACACACTAAATTAAAAACCATTAAGAATCGAAAATCAAAGTTCCCGCTCCAACAGCATTCCCTCTTAAAAACGCAATAGACGCGGCGTAGTCAACAAAGCACGACCAGCAGCATTTAAACAATTCAGAACACATCATTGATCCCTTCAAAAGATAATGAAGCGACTGCAAACAATAACGCGCGCGCAGGCCACGGACGAAGTCCAAGTCCGAATATAAATATTACATTCAAAAATACGCGAAACTAAAGAGGCAACCTCGGCAGCGCGCTTTGGTCAAGGTCCCAATAAGCCAACCCATACTAAAGGGTTAATATCGTGCGCACGCGTCAAACAACGAATCTCAGGCAGTCGAAATTCCAGTGCACAGCCAAACAACATGCCTGAGGTAAAATCCCAACTGCAACAAGGTTTGTTCAACCACCTGGGTGAGAAGGTGATAAGTCTCCTCAGAGTGACGGACCATGGCAAAGTGAGCAGGAAAAAGGTGGATTACTACTTAGCTTTGGCGATCAAGAACAACCCACCCTTCCTCCCCGAGCTTGTACTGGTGAAAGTGGGTGAAAAGTCGAAAATGAAAAAGGTTTCGAAACACTTTCTTGAAGAGCTGAGTGTGTGCGACTCCAAGTTGAACGTGGAGAGCGACCACTTCGAATGCACATTCCGTGACGGTAGCACAGTGAGTTTTTGTGCGCTATCAATCAACGAGAAAAAGGGGTTTATAGATAGCATGTGGGATTATTGTCAACGCTACTTAGCGACAATGCCGGTGTTTAAGAATTTCACCAACCAAATACATTGTACATCGGCGACCGAATTACAAACCGCCAAGTTGTTGCTGTCCGAACAGCAAGATGGTGACCAAGTGACAAGTGAAAACAATGTGCTGTCGTCGTCAACCACGGCAGCAGTAGCCCAGAGAAATATAATGGTCGAGGATGAAGAACTACTGTTGGAAATACTGACCAAATACCAATGCCAAATTAGCAACTTTGTCGAGTTCACAAATACACTCAACGAATCTTTGGATGACATCAAATGGGGCAACCTGGAAACTATCATGATGTCTCAACACAACTGTGTTCAAGTGATGGACAAACTGGATGACATGATTCAGTGTGTTGATGGAATGTATCAAGTATTCGACCGATATGATATCGAATTGTTGGATCTGAGAAACCAAATCAAAGAGTTGGAAATGATTGACAGTGACCGTGAATTGAGAGTGCACAATCAGAAGAACCTGTTGGAATCTATCGCCAAATATATCACCTGCTTGGACGTGCCCGATGAAATAATGCACTACGCGCAGGAGAGCAACTACGACGAGGATATCGAAAAAACACTGGCAGCGCTGGATAGTTTCGTGAGTGTTTTCCAAGTGAAAATTCCCGACGTGATCAAATCCACCCCTCATTTCAAAGCCCAATACAATCTTGTATCCAGTTGCGCCAACACATTCATTCAAAATATCACCACCAATCTCATACAAAAGATCAACATCTACGCCAACAACAGTGACAATAGCGTTGTTTCTAAAGACATCGCGATGGCCAACCATTTCAAATTCCATCGAACACTGAAACCGTTTTCGCCGGTAATATCGGCTGTTCGAGTTATCCATGCGAGCCAATTCAACGAGCTGTACACCTGTTACTGTAGCTCATTCAGTCGATTGTATGAAAAACAAATCGATGGTCTAACTGGAGTGGTGCTTCTAAAAATCAACTCTCTTGCTGCACTCCAACTAGCACACACCCATCACCACACACCATCCAGTAAAGTCAGCAAAGAGTGTGCACTCATTGTGAAACTTGATGAGAGCAACTTAACCGCTATTAACGAATTCAAGTCTTACTTTGATAAATACTTTGACATATTGGAATCGGCGCTGACTAAAGAAATAAAATTTTGCAATGAATTTTTCTCACTTCGTGTCGCCACTACCTCCACCAAACCCGACGACAATTCACTCGCAAAAAGAGACACCATTTCATCCAAACATGGTCTTCTTCTGATGAAATCCATATTGAGTCAAGAATTTGGATTTCTTGAGGACATGATCAAAGGTTTCCTTGAAACCATCCTTAAAAAAGCGCCCGTTCTGCACATCTACATCACCAATCGTCTGTACTTCCTCATCAAAAGACTTACCAATCCCGAATACACCTTTCTCTTGAACCTATACCAAATTTGGTTCAATATCATGCTGGAAAAACTGCATGAGATAATGAAGTTGTACTATTCCTCCATTGAAGATAGCAAGGCCAATAAAACCAAACGTGTCAACTCTGTTGTCGCAGTAAACACTCAATTTGAGGATTTTATCAATGCGTCCGAACAAATTCTACCCGAAAACGTGGATCTGCGTTGTCCTCAACTGGAGCAAATCTACAAAGAATTTCACCAAATCACTATTCTATCGGTGGAAAATTACTCCTCGGAAAATGAAAACCTGCTCAAACAAGAAGCGGTCAGAGTTGGTAATTTAACGATGTGATGGGGTTGTGTTTAGTTCTAATAGAAAATTTCTTGTACCTAAACGATTTTTGCCAAAAAATTAAAATTCCGTGGTTTGGTCCTCTACGAAAAGAAGCCAAAGTCCGCTATGAAGTCGCTCTTAATCGTTTCATTAATGCATGCACAAACGAATATCTCAAACCGCTTTTTGTAACCCAGCGCACTCTCATCTCAGCTATATTCCTAACTATCTTTTAGAACTACTTCCATGCTATCGAAATTTCCAACAAACGGGGCGTCAAACACACCGAGATTAGTATCCAGTCTGCTCACAGTGTTGTGCAATTGAACAAAATCATCCAGCAATTCACTTTCAAAGATGTAAATATCTTGTGTGGGGTGTTTCTGTAACTTTTTAGATGAAAAAAATCATCGAGACCATCGCCAAGCAAATCGCAAAATGCTTCGTCGACGACAACCTTAGAGTGGTATATTTCAATCGCCATCTGGCTCTACAACTAATGTGCGGCGCTTGTTGTCTAGATCGTCTGGACTAGAACTCACGGACTTATTATTGAATCGTTCAAAAAAATCTTCAATCTCTATAGCGATTGCTATCCCGAACACTCACCCACATGGGACCTCAACTCCGATAACATCAATAATATTCTCAGTTCAATAGATATATCCAATTTTTAGATATTTTTAAGTAGACCTATTATTTCACGCCACTGAATAACTTTTCTCAATACATCATCGAATTTACACAAAACTAGAAATAGTCCACTGTAGCCACACACACTCACTATTGGACCCATCGTACTTGGGTCGCAGGGCCGGAGCCATTCGAATTTTTCGCCACTATTCTAAAAAGTATCGCTGGTGTTGTTCGTTCGGGGTCTACGTACGCTGGCTCAAGAACTTTGTCGTCTATCAGGCATTGCGATTCGGTGCCACAATACACCTCATGGTAGGTGAATGTGGAATCTTCCGATTTGGTTGCCATGTAGACAATAAAGTCAACCTGGTCATCAGCGGGTGACTCGGTTGGTGAGCTCACTTTGGACGGATGGTCCCATTCTATAAACAGCCCATTTGATCTCTACTTTCAGTTAATTTCATGGACAGCGTGTGGGTAATACTTTAATTAGTTTCACATTTCCGGGAGGCCCCAATAACCCTAATAGAAAGGTACACTAATATAACGATCTCACTATATAAGTGTGGGCACCTTCGGAAGGCAGTAAAAATGTGACTGGTTCGCAAAATTGCCCAACACCGCATGCGTTCATAGAAGCCACTCGAACTTTGTAGGTGTCGCCTGGAATGAGCGACTTTTTCGACATAGTGTTAGTGTACGTGCTGTCTCTGAACCTTCGGATGTCCTAGCGTGAATCATTAAACTACTCAAATAATAGACATTTATCTGAATTAACTTTTTTGAAACGTAATTAATCAACCATCAATAATTTAATTATTACAGCATGCAAACAATTAGTAATTTCTTTACAAATTTAAACGTGTAAACAATTGAGTGATTTCCTCAATCGTTTTTGCATGCAACCAATTAGTAGGCCAACAACCAATGAAGTAATCGTATAATTAGTTTTGCATGGTGTCAAATAAATAATACGGAATCACTTAATGGTTGCACAAAGAAGCAATTAAGTGCCTACAATTAAAAAACGCGGAAACTATTAAACAAGTAACTGATCTTTTAGTTAACTGCGTGTGTAACCAATTAAATAATTAGTAGTTAACAATATTGGATGGAGCTTAATTAGTTAAATGAATTTATTGATCAATCATGTAATAGTTTGAACAGCTTCAGCAAGTATTAAACATCCTAATATTATAGTCGATTAGGAATAAACGTTGGAAATTACTATGTTATCCGTAAAGTAGCTAGTGATTGTGACTTTTGGATCGACTTCTACCGAGGCGTCGTACCAGCCGGAAGTTAATTTCTTGGGTGGTTCGTTGGCAGTAGGGTTCTAAAAATGACATCCGAATCGCAGCAAAGTGTAGCCAACTACTTTAGTGGAGACACTCGAGGAAGCCTGCTTCAAGTTGGCCATATGTAGATTGTCACTTTTAGTTCCAATGAGAGCGTTCGTTGGGTTGGTAGTCAACGCGAAAGTGACATTTGTTTGAGGGGATACCGACGCAGGGAGAGATGAGTTCTGATTGAGTTTGAAAAAGTTTTTAAGTTGGTCGTAGGGTAATTGGGCGACTAAATCGCCACCTTTTGTTGTGACAAAAGTGACAGATTTGGAGAGCTGTGCGAGCGAGAGCCCCATTTTACTGAGGTTGACGACAGGGATGGCGTTCCCGTCACGTCCAGTGATATTTTCGATAGCTTTGAGGCCGGGATTCTTAGAAAAGGCAGGGGCTTGAGATGTATTGGCATAACTGGACATGTTGGTTGGTGTAGAACTTTTCGCGCTCGTGGAGAGAGAAGTGACATTGCGCTGCGAGTCCATATTGAGAACTTTCAATGCAGGCATATTTAGTTGAGCAGTGTTTTTATTTGAAGTGACATTCGGAGTGACCAAAATTTGCGACACAGGCGGAGGTAGTTGATTGCTAACAGTCGATATATCAAGAGAAAGATTGTTGGACGATGCTGGTCTTTTCCTCGACTCAATTCCTTGTTCTGAGGACATCGGTATAGTTAAGGTGGCAGACGAAGATGTATTCACAGACATAGTTGAAATATTGGGTGTCACATTGGTAGTGGTGGTTGATGGTGAGATAGATAACGACGCAGGAGCACTAAAAGAAGAAGGCTGGGAGGATGCGTTTGTGGACAATAGCATGTCCTCCTTTTTCTGCTGAGTTAATGGTTCGTTTTCGACGGGAATGTTGACGTAAATTTGAATCAAATAACTGTCCACTAATTAACAACGGTAAAAATGGGAGCGAGACACTGCCGTACCATTGGCAACACTTTGCCACTTGATGGTGAGAGAATCGCAGGACGACGATTCCAACGCCACGTTGACGGGTGGTGGAGCATAGGCTAATTTACACATGAATAGGAGCACGCAAATTGAACAAACCTAAGTCAAGGACCCACATATCACTGAAACATGTTTGCTACACAGTAATAATAAATAGAAAACGTGTTAACGCGACCAAAAATAACCATACCAAGCCGGCTCTGCTTTTACGATAGCCATCTCTGCCACTAAACACGTACATTCTGCTTCCAACCTATATAAATTACCATACATAATTTTGTATGTGCATATTGTTTGCATTGATAATACGGTTCAATCAGAAACGAACATACTAGTGCAGCAGCGTGTCCTGCTCTTCCACTAGGAAGAACGGACTCCTTCATGGTTGTGGTGGTATCCAACCAAACCTTTTTATCTGAATAGGTGATTAAAAATCAACCAATCAGCCAACGAATACCAATGTCAAAACAGGCAACACCGTTGGTGGAAACAAACTCCTTGGAATTATTGATAACGGGTTTTTGGGGCGTGTTCATCTTATTTCGGGCATTAATGATGGGTTTGTCGTTATTGGAAACCCATCCGCCGAAAATAAGCATTCTATTAAACGGTCCGAATTAACTAATAAACAAATTCGTCAATACTTATCATCGAAACAAACTGCGGAGTGCATAGAGCGAGCCAATGGGCCTACACCATTGTTGGATGACACCGTGAACCATGTGCTGCTGTTCAAATCGAAAATGTGCACATCGCCGAGTTTTTTTGATCCATCTGAACCGCCATAGAAAATGAGTTGTCTTTTGTGGTCGGTTTTGTGGAACACGCAACTGTGCGACTCCCTGGCTGAAGGTGCCGACCCCACACAGCTTGGAACTAACCATTTGAACTCGTCGGCATTGGACAGATCCAACGCATAGAAATCATTCAGAACTCTACGTGAACGTGTAAAAATGTGCCACAAAGCAAACTGCCTACTCAGTCCCCAATTTGGCCACGTCGAACAGCGGATTGGTAACTCCGCCGAACAAGTAGGCTTTGTTGTCATCAGCCAACACAAAACTGTGCCCGAAGCGAGCGCACGGCGGGAACACTTGCATGTCGTGCGAGGGAAAGTGCTGACTCCATCGCCATGACGACGTATCCAATTCAAAGACCTAATAGTCGTTTGAGCCGAGAACAAATAACACCCAGTCACCCCATCAGAGACGTGTCTATTGTCGTCCATTCCTCCGAAAATAATAATGTTGTTGTTGTGTACCACCAGTCCGAACGAAGCCACACCTGGAGGCATCTTTCCTTTGATGTCCGGCTGTTTCCAACGTTTTTGCACTGAATAAAACACACTACAAAACGCATTCTGGTGTGCAGTTACTGTAGTCGTACAAATGGATATCTCGCAAGATTAGGTCGTTTCCGCCGCCCATGAGCACAATGGAATCATTCAGGTTGGCCACTCGGTGACCGAAACGCGGTCTTGGTATTTTTCCGGTGATCGCTCTTAGATCATTCCACTTCATGACTGCGGTGGGTGCGCCTACGGTCATACTCATGCGACGCTGCGTGCGCGTTTTGTTTTGAACTTCCCTCACCTTCTAAACTGGCGATTTCAGTGGTTTTATTTTATTTCAAAAATCTATGTATCATTGTCTCAGCTCTTTCGCACTCTAATTAAACATACTGAAGAAGTACTCAATTGGGTGGAACTTTAGTTCACGTATATATCAATAAGTTTAAGCGAATTTCAGTTAAGATCCAGTGTTAATTTAAACTGAACAAATCGTTGCACTGTATACTCTCAAACTAAAATAAAAACGCGTAAGTCTACGACAAAACTCTACGTCGATTAACCCATATTTTCAATCAACGACCCTGATTTTTACAAATCGCGTGAAATAAAGTCATCAGCCGTAAAAGTAGAAATCTAACAAGTTTAAATTATTACAGCGCAATTCAATGAGATTTTTATGGAAGAATTGCATGCGCATGCGTACTGAATTTGAATTTTTTATTGAAAGTTCATCTCTAATTTACATAGCCAAATAGTCATATCAAACTGCATTATGAAGTGATGGTTAAACAAATTGTCTCGTGTGGATTTTTGAAATAAATCGTCTCGTGTGAATTATTTTTGAAATAAATCGTCATGTTTACAACAATTATCTTTAAAATGCTGCTGTAAAGCGAGTGCGTGGAAAAAACAACAGTTAAAGCTAGGCATGCTTGTCTACATTGAATTAAAGGTTATCTCTCGCGAAAAAAGCAGTTTGATATACTGACGAAAGAAAGATTTCGATGGAGCTCGAAAATAACTACTAAAGCTATTGATTATAAAGATGATCCTCGGAGAGTGTAGTGGTGTTGGGTTGTGAAGGTAATAGATCCTTTTCAGTAGGCGCACTTTTTTGAAGTCCGATATAAACAAGCAGGTCGTCGAAAAGTTCTCTAGCCATAAACAAATACAATATCGAAATCACCATCGGATAAAAAGCAAGCAGAGCAACGGAAATTTTTTTTCCAAGAATGAACGATGTCGTGTTGTGGTTGATCTTTTTGATTTCAAACACAAAGGTAAGCAGGTCGCATATTGCGATTGGGCCGACGAGAATGGCGTAGCAGATGCACACCACAATAAAAATGTAGGAGGCTTCGTAGTCTTCTTTCTTCCAGTTTCGGGTTTTGTTGAGGTCGACGTATGTTCGTTCCGCAGCTTGGTGTTTGTCTTCTCTAATGTGTGACATTTAAATGTACTGCATGTCGCCAACTTTATCGTTAATATTAATTGAATTTATTGTGGATCGAACAGTATCAGCGAAAATAAACATACTTGTCGTGTGAAGGCCGTGACTCTTTGGTAGAATCGTCGGCGAAATAGTCCACGTCGCCATAGGTGATAAGTTTTTGTTTCTCGAGCGATTGCTTGATTGTGTTGAGCTTGAAGAAAAACGCCACATTAAACCCAATGAGTACACCGAGAGGTAGCAGTTGGTACAGCAAAATAGTGATAAACCCAAAGATAGGATTGAGCACATTGTTATAGTAGCAACCCACGTTGCTGAGCAGATAAGCTTTGTCCTTTTGACCAATGGCAGAGTCCAAAATCAACACTATCGCGCTTAGACACCAAATAAAAAGAAGGCCATAATTGACCGACTTGTTAGTGATGTACATCTTGTGCATCCGAGGTTTGAACAGTCGAAGGTAGCGTTCGAGTGTGAAAAACAACATTGAAAAGACTGCAACAAAGTCGGTCGCTCGAATAGTATATATAGCAATCATACACATTACTCTGGACATCGAATGACATATTGCATCAGTCAGTCTAATGGGTATGGCGATTGGAAAGCAAATGCACAAACTTATGAGTATATTCAAAACTATCGGCTCGTTGGGTTGATATTTGTGAAGTCGCAGGAAAAACACTCGCATTGTAATTGGAGTCATTATCAGGTATAATACGCCGCCCAGCGTTTGAATGATGGTCAAAAATATAATAAACGCACTCAATGGAAGTACCTTCCTGCAAGGGTAGGTGAGTGACAATTCCATTGTTGGTGTTCTGGGGCGCTCGCTCATGCACCACTAATCGTCGTTTCTTGCCTTGTTACACCTCATATTATGTTATTATGGTGCAACGGTCACTTGAGAAATGGCAGATTATTGTAATGGGGTTAATTAGAGAGACCATTATAAGGTTAACTTTTGCTCCGACTTGTTCATATTCTTCATGTCCAATCGTCTTGGAGCAATCAACTTTGGCAAGAATGTCTCCATTGCAAATCACTGTCCAACGTCATAGTCCAATCTTATGCAAGCCACACATTGACCATTAATTTTTTGTTTAACAATTCATCTGCTGATCATTAAACTTTTGAGCTGAAAGCTATCATTGCGCAACAACAATAATATGATTGAATTTATTGGCGATTGATTTCAAGACCTCACGAAGAGTTTTACTGGACTCTTACGGCGTTAAAGTCATACATTAAATGCAAGAAGAATATAAGTATAAAGTTAGCTGCCACATTTTCTCAACTTTATCGCAATTTAATTTTTGACAGCTTTGTCAAACTCATATACTCAGGAAAATTTTGCATTTCAATTGAAAGTTTTCCAAAATTCAAGTTCACGCATTACATTTTAATAAAATCAAGTGTTTAAAAATGGAAGATTTCCAAATTATATGTCTTGAGTTCGAATGGCGCCAAACGAAAACACGATGTACTAACAAACAGATTAAAGCAGTGTTTCCCAACCTTTTTTTGTCGTGACCCACATTCTGGAAAAAAAATTCGGATGACCCACAAAATTGTATAAGATGGAAATTTAATTAAAATACTACAATTTTTTAAGTATAATAATTTTTAAAGCAATTTTTAACTATTATTTCCCGAGGTATGCCATTTTTTGGTGTTAAAATATCAATATTATTTTTAACATTATATTGTCTCATTCATTTTAGTTTCATTTTATAGAATTATTTCTAAAAAAAAATTAATAAATCTATTATTATGGTATTAATTTTATAAAATAAATAAATAGTATGAATAATTTTTTTGTTAAAATTAGGATAATTTTAATTTTTCATCGAACGTCGCTTATTCTGTTTAATTTATTTTTAGTTCGCTTTTTTACTCCATAAAAAATTATTGTATACAGCATTAGTATCTTAAAAAAATGTTTCTTTATATAAATATAAATT
>JAOPJI010088924.1:0-19242 GCA_027122695.1 Merluccius productus | reverse complement strand
TAAATAAAGGTTTGTTTTAATGTAAATTGAACTTTTGCAATAAAGTACACAGGGAGTTTTATTATAACAGTAATCTTTTTATTAAAATTTAAACCCTATTTTGAACATAGATTTTAACAGGGGGTGCGAAATCCGCACTTTAGGCCGGAGGGGGTGCGGGACCCAATTTGAATCGGGAAGCGCTGGTCTAATTAACCGTAGCAATAGCCGTGTAACTCTTTATTGTATTGATCAGCTTTCAACATTGGACTATTTGTTTTAATGGCGCATTATTTCAAATGGATATCATCCAAACGAAATATTAGATTTTCGACGTAACTCGATAAATATGAAATCTTTAATTACACAATAATAATTAACCTGCAATAGATGTATTAATTAGTTCTGATGTAAAGTCACTTTCAAAATAGTTTTATTAGCTGTTGGTATTTATAAAGTGTGTATTTTGCGTGACATCAAAATGGTTGCTTTAGATCAAAACAAACGACCGAACTGGTCCCAGAGAAACTAGGTTTCTAGCTACTAGTACAACCGTAAGGTGTGTGGCATAAAAATCTCTTTGGGTGTTTGGGATATTTTATACTGCGCTGTAACGGTTAAAGAATTGATGGTAAATTGTGGTGGATTTCAACAATAAACAACCCCATTTATTTGAAGCGTGTTTTAATAAAAGCAATATTCTAACACGGAGCAAAATATCAAGTCTGTAGATAAACGCGCACAATTCAACAGAATATACACTTAATCAAACTACCATCAACACATCGCTGTGTATAAAACTCTGTCTTATTTTAATGCCTAGCGTGTCTTCGTAAACGTTGAGCAGACTTCCCTCAACTAACTACTCCATTCATGAAACTCAAAACCGCTTGTCTAAAGAATGTAAAAAATTCCTCTTTCAAAAAGTTGCAACGTACCTTGCGAAAGGGATGTACGAAATACTATACCAGGCGAAAGCCGCGCATTGGATCAGCACAAACAACAAGCACAGCAGTCCTAGGTCCCACTAAATTTGAGAGGTCACAATGTGAAAATCCATCCAACCCACACATACCCACAATGCAGAGCACAGTGTCAATATAATGGAAATCTTAATAAGTGCACAGTCAATCAAACAATACACTACTGGATGGTACAAAAAGAATCAAGGTGGCAATCCATCGTTTGTCTTCAAACATCTTTTGTAATTGTTTGAAAAATCCCACGAGAAATCCAGTACTAATGCAAAGTTTAGTATTGGAGAGGTGCGCGCCGAAGTCACCCCAGTAAAGATATAACAGTTCCTAGTGTGTACAAAATCGCAAATGCGGTGGGGTCAGTTAGCAAAACAAAGCAGCCCTAAATATTACACAAATAGTTGTTGAATAAAAATAGTTTTGTGTTTTTATCCACCAACAATACACACCCATAACAATGACTTTCAAAATAAATACACACAACAACTAGTGATTGAAATTACTATGAAGGACAGTATGAAGCCGATTCCACTACATGTGGCAAATCCTATGATTCGATTCCTCCAGGACAACTTGGTAACATCGTTGAGCTAAACCAGTGTGTAAGTTGGACATGAATAAATCGTTGAATTGAGTACCGCTTGGGAGATACTGTTATTATCTGCATTATCGCCTCTACCAGCACCATTGTCAAACCAGCCCTCCATTGCTATGTGTATTTTACAGTGTTATGTGCACTCGATAACATTCGTTTGAATGACAAAAGTAAGCGAGATTATTATCTTTAAATGTACACTAGTGTACAATTACCATTCATTCAAAATTAAAATGAATGCAAACGGTGTGGCTAAATACACACCAATGATATTCATTAACACCTTTTAGTAAAAACTTGCACTTTACGTGTGCGCATGCGTTCTCTTTAAAAAATCGGTCGAATTATGAGGAGTACTGCACAAGACCTTGAAGTTATCGCTGAGCCAAACGATAAACTTGACGACTTCTCTTCTATTTCAAATGAGATGAAGGAATGCTTTGAATTGATCAAATCAACTAAGACAATAGTCTCAAAACAAATCGCTGAGACGTCGTTAACTGGATTGAGTGTAGTTAGCACTTTTGAGAGCGTTGTTCAGCCGAAGCTTTTCAACATCAGAAAGTCTTTAAATGTAAATCATTTGCAACCAAATTTTAAATGAAATTTAGGATGTAAGACTTGTGGGCTTAATCAAAGGCGTTTCTAATGAGCACCCTGTGACGGACAACTTGGAAGATAAATACAACAATTTGCTTGAATTGTATAGACAGCACATTGGTAGTATTGAAAGCCAAATGAATGCCAGAAAAAGAGAGCTTTTGTTATCGCACAGTAGCGTGTCGCACCGAAAAACAACAACAAACGGCAATATTACTGACAGCAATAATAAAGTCTCTAGTTGTCCATCGAACAAACCCACACCACTCTTGGAAAATATGAAAAGGAACAACAGGGATTTGGAGAAAATCTATAGTGATCTCAACAATCAAGTGCTTCTGTCCAACGAGCATATTGCACTCCTTGAGGAGTCTTCCAGTCAGATAAGTCGGTTCAAAAACGAATTCACTCAACTATCCAGCATGATTGGCAGCGGTTATAGTTTTCTGCGCAATATGAAACTGAAGAAAACCATGTTCAACGCTCTGTACTATTTCTGTTTCATTTTTTATTTTCTAGTGGTACTTTATGTAGTTGTAAGTAGGTTTTAAAGTGATTATTTTTGCGCAAAATGAAACACAACGATTTTAACCACTTTGAAAAATGGCTATAGTTTCAAGGTGACTATGTCACTTTTGGTGAACAACTCGTTGTCAATGGATTCATCCAATATAACGTCAATACAGTCGGACAGTGCCAATTCACATTGATTTAACACTTTCAGCGAATTGTCTTCATGGCGATTAGATTGGTTGTTGGCTTCCGCTTGTATACTGCTCGCAATGATGTTATGCATCACAGTCAACGATTGACAGACAGCGTCCTAAGGTCCAAATGTTACACACACACACAACATTTAAATGATATACAATTTTATCAGAAAACGACGCGGGAAACCCCTTCGAATTGAACGCCGATATCAACAACGCCGTATAACTGTCTCCCGTCCCAATGAGACAACTGTCAAACTTAGGGAAATCAATGAATATTGTGTTCATTTGGACGTGGTCGTCTTGGTTAGACGTGTCGCTCAGAACGCATGTAAGTTTGTTTGGTGTCAAACCTTCGACACTCGAAATGATCACAGTTTGGGCTTTCATTCGGTGCAACTTTTGGCAAGCCATTATTGCGGCATCTCTGCTGTCAATAGTGATCTCTGAGAGTTTTCTAACAGCACACATGAGCTGGACTACTGTGCACACAAAGTTTATGATTACTCTGCTTCAAATTGGTTAGGAGTGATCACATCGGCATACGGCAGCAGTTGAGTTTTATACAGCTCGACAAAGGACTCAGGACAATACTAAGATTGATTTCAACTCGAGGGTGAATGCACGTTGACACATACAAATTTTCCATTGTCTCCAAGCACGGGATCGAAAAAGTAAACGAGTTTGGGATTTTGCTGTTTCAACCCTTGCACAACCTTGGACAGGTAACTCGCAAAGCTGTAGCTTTTCATAAATCCTACACAGTGAATACGTGAAAACAACAAATACCCGCCGATCCACCTACCAGACACAACATAATTGTAGTTGTTCAGGTGGTTGTAACTCAAGCCATTGTACAATTCGTGAAAATCACTCTCCTCAACAACCGAACCGAAAATCTTGGCGTATGCCGTGTGGTTGGAAAATACCACGGAATAAATGGAGTCAACGTCAAAGCCGCGTATCTACACACATTGTACCACGTCAAATCGTGCACTCTTCGCAGTGTGTCACAAAACCTACTTGTAGAATTAATGTTACGCCTTTGCCACCAACGTAGCTAGAGACCACGTAGCTCTGCAACGACAAAACCTTTCCCTTGGGCATTGTGTTCTAGGTTTTAAATGCACGCAGCAGCGAGTTCGACTCAACAAACACTTAATCCAAATTATCCAACTGATATTACTCCTAATGAGATTACGCAAAATCAAAACAATTGGCTTAGAGAATCCAAACCTAACAAACAACAACGTCTAGCACCAACAGCTCGTGTTAATATAAGACACGAGGGCGTGATACCTCAAGAATCGTAGCGTGTCGTACACATGTTTACTCCTCTGTAATGCTAGCGGCTATTGCTGCGGGGGAATTAGTCCGGTAATACCACAGTTTTGGCTATATTGAAACGATGGAACCGGGCAGTTGGCTCAGTGGTTGATTTGGGTCCCCGATCCCCCTAGGGGTCGTGGGTTCGAATCTTCTGCTGAGTCAGTGAGAACTGTCCGGCGTTCTGGCCTTAGGTCCGATTGTGGAAGGCTGTAGTAAAATCGCATTGGATCATGATTAATCATGCCAGGTGCTCGCAGCTGATGGGAGTCGCCGGCCGGGCGGAGTGGCTCTGGCGCTTATAAACGCCGAGAGGTGTAGGAACGAACATATTACCTAGTAGGGGTTCCCCGGTAGAGTCGACGCCCGCATGCAGACGTCTCTTCGTGGCTAATCCGCGATCTGACTAGGGTGTGACGTGGGTAGTGGTTGCCCAACAAACGAGGATGTTTAGTGGGTTTAAATCCCACACACCGCATATAAATAAGTCGCCTTAAGATGACGCTGCTGCGGTGCCTACAGCGTTAATGAAGCCGGAACTTCACAACCTAATAAGTTGCGCCAGGGGTTTTACCTTGTGACCAAAAAAACGTAACTTCGCCAACAACGCAAAAATACTAAGAATGTGATAAATGGCGGCTTTATATGTCAGTGTTGTTGTTGTCGACCAATCCCACAACCACCAATGTGATGTCATCAGTTTTGCCTCCATAGAAACCACCCTTCGCACTCTCCGCAGATCGCACTTTGCACTCTCTCCATTGGCTGTTTGTTGTAATTTCGGTAAAAAAGTTTCCAGTAAATTGCGTGAGATCATTTGAAGTGAGGTCGGTTATGGTTGATATGAAATTTAAAGAGGCACTGTTTTGTGTGTCAATGTTGTCCCAAACGCCGTCAGTAGCAAGAACAATAAAATCATCTTTATTCATGTTGAATTCGTAGATGACTGCATCCTGGGGTCTATAAACAAACTCATACACACACACACGCGGGATCCAACGAATTACTTATCCGTAGAAGACGACGCCATCAGTGATGGTGGCGGCAGTGTCAGTTGAAAGGGACAGTTGTAGTAGTGACATTGCTCTTTAGATTCAACGTAAGTGGAACCTTGACGTCGGATAACAAACCCAGAGTCGCCAAGGTTGGCTATTTTTATCCTATTTGTCTGATTGTCAATCACTGCGAAGCAGGCAGTACTACTTCCTGAACCAATCACATGTAGCCGCAGTTTACATCAAATTTTTACCGTATGCATGTGGTGTCTTTTCTATTAAATCGTAAAATGCGGACGACAATATTTGGAGTGGGTCAATAGTTGTTGAGGAGTCATCGTGTGCACTTAGTCCTCCAAGCGATTTTTTTTCAAGTTCATTTGTTGCATTTATGGCGGCAAATTTTACAAGACTTCCTGAAAATACTGAAGGGTCTATACCTCGTTTATTCCATCCGCCAACCCCGTCAGCCACCCCTAAATTTTACGTTGACGCCATCATAATCAAGTTGTTAATGTGTGTTGTGTTGTAAGTGGCTGCCTTAAAGCAATCAATATAAATAACTCAACTATTTCATCGTAAATTGTGGTCAATTCAAGTACCTACGATTGTGTAGCGCTCATTTTTGACCAAGAATATCGCATCTTCACCGCAATTCCCATAGTAGCCAACAGTATTAGTGCTGTCACACATTGTCAATTTCTCAATTGTGGGTGGAGTGTCCGTCTTGGAAACACCCATATAACCAACGTAGACGCCATTTCTCTTCGACAGCACCTCGCAGCGTGATAAAGCTCTCGTTTTCTCGGCCATTACAGACAGTCCGTATAACACAGGCACTCTCCGCATTCCAAATTTTAGCCATCCAAACGTTGCCATCAGTAGTTCCGAAAAATTATATCTAGCACTGTCTACCCCAAGTATACAGTTGAGTTTCTAGATAATCTTGATAAAGTGCGCTTGCGCAATACAACAACTATTTCGATATTAAACGTGTATGCTCTCTACCTTACATTTAGTTTGGGTGTCAATAAATGAGCTTACTTTTGTGTACAATATGCGGCTGAATGTCCCCATAGAGATAGACGTTTTCGTCCAAGTTTAACGTTATTTGAATTTAAATGATAAACTTGGAAGTGAGAAGCCATTGACTAATGATACATTCTAAATACCCTTTTAACCGTTTCTGTCGCGTAAAAATATCGAGGGGCTAAATTTATTTTTGAACCGTGTTTTTAGTGGAGATCAACACATTTTCACTTATATAAAAAATCATTGGGAATGTTTTTTAAGACGATCCAAATGACCAATGTTGATCAATTATTAGAATTGCCAAGTTCATATAGCACTCAAATGAGAGTCGCGTTAAAAGGGGCGGGGAACAATGAATTATCATGTATAAGACCAAAGATATGTGCAGTCAGCTGAAAAAACGAACCAGTCAATCAACCAAACCTCATTTCGAGCTATCAATCTCTGACACTCTCCTTAATTTTCTGTAGCGCGTCCTTTTTTTTCCCAAACAGAGCGATGTATAGATTGAGGCCGACCATGGTAGCAGTCAATCCAGCCATAACCATAAGTGGCGTTTTAAACTCTAAATTAAAATAATTTCAAGGTGTCATCCATGAGTGAGTGTAGTTACTATCTTTTGGGGGTTCTTTTGCTTTCCTACAGTTTAAATGCAAGTGTAAATTCAATTATTTTTCTATCTGACTTACAGACAACCAGTTTCACCATTGAAGTAAACGCAGATGTAGGAATGGTCGCAAACGCACTTCTCACACAAATCCGTTCGAGAGCATTTGAGTCCGTCGCCGGAGTAGCCAGGCTCGCACAGGCAGCTGAAACTGCCGTGAGCGTTGATGCAAATGGAGTTTTTCGGGCAAATATTATTTTCCGGGATGCATTCATCAAAGTCTGTTGGTCCAACAGTCAAACAAAAACTCTTACAATTTTATACCGGTGACTGTGGCATTGATCCAAATGGACACATTGTGATTGACAGCAACGTAGTGGTCGCACCAAGTTTCAATGTTCAACTTGACGTTCGTCAACCACTTACTGAGGTCTCTAACTGTGACTAGAGTGTACACTGCTTCATCGTCCGAATGACTAGAGTCCCAATAGAATGGTTTGGTGTTTGGTGAACGCATACGTGATTGATGCCAATTGAACTTTGAAATAATAGGACTTGAGTGCATCTAGTTTTTCCAAGGACTGGGTGAACTTTACCAAATTAGCTACAATCTATACTGCTGAAACTACGTAATCGCTCATATCGTTGTGTAATATGTCCCAAATAGTCTTATTTAGAGCATGGTCACTATAGACATTGAGCTTAATAGCATAACTATAGATGGCTAGAACAATGTCAAAACTTTCCATTTAGTGTGAAATACGGAATTGATCCTCAACGAAATCGTTGTACTTATGCGAATTTGAAAAATCTAATCAAATTTGATGTTTAATTTGCACAACTAAATACCAATATTCACGGGAACATTTTGACCAGTAGCGTCTTTGAAAAGCTTAACTGTGAGATAACTTTCGTATAGCAGTTTAGAGTGCTGACACAGTCGTATATAGTTTATTTTAGAGTAGCAAATTATACTTTGTTTTGGGGTGATGTTTGGAGGTGACTGATTAGTCCTTTCACGGAAATGTAGCTGGGTTTCCTAGGTAGCTTATTGGTTTGATTGACATTGAGACACGCTTTTATATCACTGTCATTGTGCTCTAAAACTTTATATTGACAAATACCTGTAATAATGTACAACTTGTATAGTACTCAGCTGTATTATCAATATCGAGTGAATATGTCGATGAAATAGCGCCCGTAGTTGACCATTTGAAACTATCATTATGTTGTTGTGATGAATTTGAATGGATTTCAACATCAGTACTGCAAATGTTACATGAGAAATCAGCGCAAATAAAAATCTTACACTACTATATTATCAGCGAGAATCTTTTTGTCTTTGAACGAAGTCAATCCACAGTGATACAAGTCGCAATGGTAGTCATAGGTGGCACTTTTTAAGCAGACGAACGTCTTAAATATAACGATGCATTTATGAGTGTCGCTGCGATCCTTTATTTTGAGCAGAACGATTTCGTCTCCAAAACTATGCACTTGGAAAGCATTTAAAATATAAAACAGCAAGATATAGCTCAACGATAACGACATTCCAAGCAAAATATATCGAATCCTCCAAGGACAAATACCGAAAGTGCTCTTTTTATTCGATAGATAAACAAGTTTCTAGCCACATTTTCCGCTAAACTGATATTGCTTTAATTGGGTTGTTAAACAAATCAACAAAATGCGCCAATATATTAGTGGTGGTATTTTTACTCAATATAACTGTCAATTGAACCGTTTTATGATACAACAACAATGTGTTGAAGTTATTAACTGATAATACTTGAAAACTTTAATGCTTTCAAATTGAAATCCGTTTTAGTTGTTGCACAACAAACATAAACAACCAACTAGTGGGAATTACCAAATACCGACGCACACTTAACAACCATCCAACAAACGAAATATCGTAGTTTCCCACACGTTGGAAAAATTATGAACTCAGCCACAGAAATACACACATTAAAAAGTCTATTTGAATGGAGAACGTAAATAGGATAAAAAATTCTTTACACCGCTATAGACATTGGTTTCTGTGGAGATGGTATCGGCTGTTGTTCCATGTGAATCGCCAAAGGGTTTAGAAAGTGGTCCAATTGTATTGGTTGTTTTATTGTTGTTTGTCATGACATCGTCAAATGTGCTGTCTAATTTTTTCAAAAGATCTTCAATTTGATTCTCGTTGAGTTGTTCGTTGGGACTATTGGTTGAATGGGGAATAGTTTCATTGTTCCTCGCGGCAGCCATGGTGCCAGCGAACGGCGATGCAGGAGACACTGAAACATCGAACGGATCTTCAACAGCGCCAAAACGACTCATAATTCCAACAGGTTTCGCCCCAGAAATCTGCGTCTTTGGTGTGACTTGGGTCTTTTTATTAGCTTGATTATACATATGTTCCATACGAGTGACAGCGGGGATAATTTTTGGACCTTTTCTAGGTTCGGGGTTGTCCGATGTTTTGGCCGCACTTTTGCAACCTAAATTTAATGGAATTAAATAATGATTACATTTGTTGATCGTCGATACCATCATCCGAATCTGTGTTGTTGACCAACATAGCAGAAGATGGTGCTGCATTAGTTGTATTATTGTCAGCGATGTAGTCGTCTTTAAATAGTTCTTTTGTAATTTGAAGTCCGCGCGAAGTGGTGGCCAAATTCTTCCACTTGTTCAGCATATTTGAACCTGTTCAACGACAGAGAAATATATATACACACGTAGGCTAAGTGAACATAAGGGAATACATACCTTCCATTGACTTGACCAGTTTGAACTTCGCCACCAGATGCGACTTTTTTCTCGACGACTTTCCTACGTGGTTGAATTTATATCAAGACGTCACTTCAAAATACCCCCACTATGATCATCACCCAGCGAAGATTCACCCCCACCCTTCGAGTAGGACATAGACGTGGACAATCCAGAACTCATACGTTGAACATCTTTATAGTCGCTCAAAGTGTTGCTAGCATAACAATCATCGTTGATGCTTCCATAAGGAAGTTTCTTGGAAAAGCAAATTAAAAAAAATGGCGTTTAAAATTACAATGTCCTTTTTACTGCAATAATCCTCGTAGTATTCACACTTTTTCGTCATATTATACAACTTTAAGTGCTTACAGCTTAACCACAATCAAACCCAAACGATACCTGCTCTGTAACATTGTTCAGTCTATCGGTTAAGAACTCGACCTGTTTGTTCACTTGTTCATTGGCCACAACCAACTAAAATTCCCCGATTACAGCGCCTTTAATGGGTGTAATACTTCCTTCTTGTCTTCTTCCAACTTTTCCATTTCGCCAAACAAACAGTTGATTTCATCCTAATCAAGTGAAGTTCACTATACAGTTGAACTAGATGGGTAGAAAAGGGACCTTTTGTTGAATGGCTTCCTCGATGTTTGACGAGAGAAAATCATTGATGAATTTATTCTGAGTTGTGTGTTCGGCGAAATGAGCCAGCAATTGCTCAATCAACTTCCGTTCATCTTTCGTCAAGTTTTTCGAACGTAAACACAACTCTTGCATCTATACATTAGTTGAATTTATATTGGCTACATGAAAGCCCTACCTTTTCCACATAAAAATTCAACCCATCATCGTCTTTGACACCAAATTAAAACAACTCAAAATAGCACCACAAACAAACGATATACTTGCACCATTTTGGACTGTTAAGGTGTTATTGGATTGGTGCAGCGTTGCCTCCATATCACTAGAACTAGTTTCAACTGGAAGACGAAACATTCCATTTTTATCGAAAAATAGTCTATCATCAGATCTCAGCGAGTTGTTGTTGCCAACCGTACTCAAGTTAGAAGTTGACAGAGCGTTGGTCTCGTGTTGAGGTGGGTTTGTAGAAGATTCAACGCCATCAACACTCTCATCAGCCTCGTCAAAAGTCAACATATCGTTGAGCAGTTTATTTTTTATCTTCATTTTATGGTGCAACTGGTTGTTCTATCAACAAAGAGAAAATAAACCATCAAAGCCAAATTCCCGGTTACTTCTTCCTCAAGTCGTTGAATCTTGCTGTTGCATTTGTCTATTTTTAGTTTCAATTGTTTTGTTTGGTCTCGATATGCCTAGTCCAAATTTGCTAGAGCAGCAACGCAAATAGATTTACTTTCACAAGCGCTAAAGAGACTTTTAGCTCCTTGAATTTCTATATGATCAATAGAAACTACACGAATCAACAAGCAGATGCTACTGTGAACACATTTTGTCGAATCAAATCAATATTTTCTTCACAAAATTCACCTATAACGCTGGTGGAATTGGCCGATACACCTACACATCCGATGTTCAAATTATATGGCTGCTGCTGCTATACTCACTTAAATGCTCGATAATGACATCGAGATCGCTGTCATCCAAGTCATCCAACGCAAAATTAAACGACAACTCCATTTGGTTGTCTGCCACCAATGGATTACAATCTAATCCTTATCAACTTTATACTTTAGTTGCAATTGAGATGATACAGTGGTCAAATTCACCCGCAACGAATCACTATGGAACATAAGAAATTCCATTGCTGACTTTAGATATTTGAGCGTCCAAAAATTAAAATTGACTCGGTCAAACTCTAATCCTTAGAAAATCCTGCTTTGATAAAAAATATGCGGTGCATAATTTTATTTTCCCTCCTGTTTAGTACAACCAATATTTCCACACACAAAAAATATTACATACTCTTTGTTCGTGCAACCAAGACAAAGTTAAAAATATTTTAAATCAATTAGTTATCATTGACGCTTTTTAGCGAAGACTAATCTATTTTTCATAGCTATTAAATTATTTCTAATCCATAATCTATTAGTTATTATCAGTTATTTTCACCGGTAGTTGATCAACTTATGGGCATATTTCACCAATGTTTTAACCACCAATTTATTAAATTATGCGATTCCTTTAAAATCGATCACGTGACCACGCCACAAGTTTTATAAACGCAGTTCGCAAATGAACTATTAAACATTTTCTGATTACTTTGAAAAATATAAACAAATCGATTACTTTGATTAAACGCCAAACTACCCTATAATTTGGTCAAATACAGAACAGTTTAATTAACCTCGGTCAACTTCGGAACAACAAATAAGAATTTATTCTGGCAAATTCTAGAATTCTCCTCTTTGGGCTAGAACTGAGCAGATTGTTCCGGACGTTCTGAGTGGTATATAAAGCGATGTTAGCCCACAGCTAATCAGACAAAATGATTATGAGTTTGATGCCATTGAAGAGAAGCTTCATTGATTCGTTCTTGGACGACGTGCACCTTGTGAGTGAAAGATTGAACCCCGACCGTTGCGGTTATTTGAACTTTTGTGGACATTGTGTGAGCTCGGTGGACTTGACGCCCAAAACCTTCCAACTCACCCTCGATATTGGCCAATACAAACCGGACGATGTGGCTGTTGAAGTGAAGGATGACAAGTTGTGTGTAAGCGGTAAGTCCTACAAGGAAAACAAACAAGGTCACGACAAGATGGAGTTCTATCGAGAGTTCGAACTTCCTAAAGACATCCTCTTGGATTCGATGAGACACCACATCAGTCAAAGAGGTAATTTGGTGGTCGAGTTCGATCCAGTCGTCCCCGAGAAAAGACTTGCTATTGAGGAAATTTCGAACGAGAAGTCGTTTGTGGTCAAATTTGACGTTAAAGACTATCGCTCTGAAGACATTGATGTGCTTGTCAATAATGGTGAAGTGGTTGTGGAGGCGAAAACCACAAACGGCGAAGGTAAGGTGACAAAACACCTAAAACGTTCCATCAGTATCCCTCGAAATGTCGACCAATCCACGCTCGGTACCACACTCAAAGCTGATGGTTATTTGTGGGTCGAAGGAAATTTTGTGGGGGATTCCACCGGGGACGCGAGGAAGCTTGAAATTCGAAAAGAGTCCAATTAACATTCTCTAGTTATTGTTAGATTGTGTTATGCATCTGTTGTTTTTGTTGCCGCTATTTGTTTGTACTATTTGGGTGACGTGTTTAGTCTGTTTTATTAGTACTTAACGCAGATATAAACAGAGTAGTTTGGTGAACCATTCGTTCTTTGTTTGAAGTTGTTGAAAGTTCATATCTCTTTGTATTTTTAGAGCCATCACGGTTTTATTTTGGCGATTAAACGCTCAAATAAGTTCGTCAAAAACGTTAGTTTAAAATCAAGTTTCTATTGTGTTTCACGCCGAACAGAATTGAGAGATTTCGCTTGGTTTCCTAACTACGCTTGTGCGAAATTCTTTTCAGTGTAAAAATCTAATTCGATTACATTACAACGGAAATGTCGTATCTTTTAATTTTAAAGCGAATCTACGCACTCATTAAAGCAATCGTTTAATAACTACCACAAACCTAATCAGAGTAATGATAACAGTGAGTATGATTTGATGAATATTTTCGACCGTATGTTTAAAAGCCGATCGAAAGTATTCATAGTAATAAGGCGTGAATTATTTATTCTGGTTATTGTGAAAGTTGCTTACGCTATAATAAATTTGCGTAAAAATACTTAAAATAGTGTAAAATAACTCGTCATTAATAAAGCTAATGAATTGATTGATTTTAAAAGAAATTTAACTGATCAATAATTTGTATACAGTAGATTGAGGTGGAAATAAATCCAATAACGGATCATTCAAACAATTAATAATTAACTTGACACTAAAAAATAAATCAGAATGTCGGAATAAACTTTGAAGTAAATCATTAGGGTTTAGTTAGGTGGTTTAATCATTGGATCGATTTTAAATTTCAAACTTAACAATGAATATGAAGAACATTCCAGTGGTACTGTAAAATGTGGCCTACAATAGGCAAAAGTTCCATCAATAAGTTAATTTGCCACAAGCACCCGCTCACACATGAACACATTTGATGTATTGACATAAACAACACTTACATCGATACTGTTAGTTACACAGTTTAATGTTACAGCTACAAATCAAACTACATTTGCGTAAATGACCAAGAAACAGCTATTTTCTATTATAATCGGATTATATTTTTGAAAAACAGCGAAAAACTAATGCTTTTAAACAAAGTAGGAAACACTTAATTAAATTAAAGTAACTTTAAAATTTTTTACATTATAGTTGTGGTGTTGTAAAGTGTGTACGAATAAGTAAAAAATTATGGTACATGCGGACACACACGGACTATGTCTTTTATATTTATACGACTTAAAGCTATCTCTAGTGTAATAACTTTTGTAGAATGTTGGTCGATAAATTGGTGAACTTAACGGGTTGATTAAGAGCTTGTTAAGCAACCATTATTGGGGTAACATTTGGAGAAAAACAAGACCTAACGCGTTACTTATACAACGGCGATTTAGTTCAACGTCATAGTATACAGTTCTACCAAATATCGAGACTTAAGTGAAGGCTGATTATTGAAGTCATTTTAAGGTATGTTTATGGATTGTTTATCGTTGGTTGGTGATCAGCTGATTCGAACCAAGTTGTCGGCCCATTCAAACCCTATTGTGGTAGTAACTCAAATATGGTTTAGTGAAGGAAACACACATTATAGTGAGTGAGATAATAAAAAAAATTTAAAATAATGGTACTGAAAGAGAAATAAGGAAGATTTCCCGAAAACGCCTTTTATTGTTCCGACGCTTCTTAAGAGCATTCATTTTTATTGAAATTATTTGATAAGCTAGTTGGTGTGGTGTGTGCTGACTTGATGGATGGGTAATAGCGATGAGCAATCGCTCACTTTTTCGCCGAACACATGTGAAATTAATTGCGGTGTGCACATAGGGGTGAAACGTTCAAAACCAAACCGCGACCTCGGTCAAGCTACAGTTTGATAGCGTTGGCCAGTCAGACCACTCAAATAATCAACGAGGATGATGAGCCTGGTCGAGATTTGGAAAAGCACGCGTACAGTTCGATAATACCAAGAAGCCGACCCATAACCCACTCGAGAAGGTCGCCATTCCTCAAACAACGACTAGCGTCTAATAATATGAATTTTTCTCAGAGCGTTTCGGCCGACGTCCTCGACTCTGAAGACATGTATGAGAAAAATTACTGTGACGAAGTTGTGTTGCGGGAAAGCAGCCACCAAGTGATCAGTGCCAAAATCTACATCAACGAGAGCAAACAAATCAGCACATCGAGTCTGTGGTACAGTGGTTTTGTTGAGATAGTCAACGACAAACTTCACCTCACCAAGGTGAACAAAAATATTAGTAAGGCAGAAAAGTCGCCATCCACCAACATCACCCTAATACTCACCCCTCAACTGATTCTAACCACGTTGCAGGTAATTTTCGTTCGAATTGTCTTGCTAGAGCCAAATTAATAGAGATATTACGTGTGCAAATACGGCACAAAGATTGGCTTTGAAATTGGCGTTAGGAAAACGCTCACCAAGGACACTCTTCAAGATGTTTTGGACATCGATAAGAGTCCTCTCACACGCATCGCATTCAATCAGTTTAGCACTGCACAGAATTTCCACAAATATCTCCTCTCCAAAATTATCTATTCCAAATGCTCGTTATATTACATGTTTTATGAGTTCTCAAAGGACGCCATGATTTCAGACCCATCTAAAGATCACCTAGTACTTCTTTTATCAAGTGAGAGTTGCAGTTGATGATTTGTCGTACTAGATATTTTTCGAAGTCAACGCTGAACTACTGCTACACATGAATTCTAGCAACGGCGTGAAAAGTAACAAAGGTTTCATTAGTATCGGTTGTTGTTTGAGCAACACGTCGAATTATCGAAAGCCGATTTTCGGCTTTTTGGAAACTGTGGGTTTTGACGAACTCGATTTAAAACTAATCAAAAGTCACCGCAACTATCGGAAAACATCATATAACGACGCGTACAACAACCAGATGCATCTCATCCTTCCGAAACGTTTAAATAAAATATGTCTATTAAAGTACAGTTTCAAAAACAGAAACATACCACAAATCAAAGTAGTCACATGGACCAATGTAGTGAGTCAAACCTAGATTTAGGTCAAAGGAAATATTACCATCAAAAATAGTCGAACTCTTAGGATCAACGTGAGTATAAGCGTAGACTACAACTACAGATCGTATAAAGACATCAAAAAGTTGGTGTTGAGTTTGTATTTGCCGTCTTCGTTGTGCAATCTATTTCTAGTGAAAAATGGGTATACTATCGTGTGGTTGTTTCAATGAGACTTGAAAATGTTTTAGCTATTCAAACAATTTTCTCATGACAAAGGAAAATAAAAAATTCGTCATCAACAACTCTGGAACATCCAAAATATGCATTTCTAAAGGGGAGGCTTACTACGATGAGATTTCGTCAAGCATCAAATGGATATTTGATTTTGAAACGTTGTTCGAAAAGAATGACACCTTTAGTTCTTTTTTATCGCTGTTTCGAGGGAATACCACTTGTAAGAATGGGTCGCTGTACGAGCTTGTCGAAGAACAACTAGAATGTGTAATTCATGCGCCTTTCGACATTGTTCTAGCTGAAAGCAAAGCGTCGAAAATCCAACTGGATTACATCTTATCATCCAACGACAATAGTCTCAGCGACATAATTACCGCGACAAACGCTCCTCTTTGTATAAAGAAAGCCACCGTCCACTATGTGCAGGACGACCAGGAGGTCTACTTGCCCAATATCCACATCAGATACAACCAATCGATCACAGCTTTCTATCAAGTGGATGTTAGACAGGAGGACGATTGACTTTTGTAAAATAAGTTGTTTTTTCTTTGTGTGTGTTTTGGCGCACAACTTCAAATTGAATTTTGTCAATATATAAAGTTAAAAATAAGCCGATTTAAAAGAGCAAAGGTTTTTGTACTAGTTAATTCACTGTACCATGGAAACTGCGTCAACAAAAAATAAACAAATAGCAAGACTTGGGTAGTACTTTCGAAAAACAATCAGAAACAATAAGTGGGCAGTTATCAGTTGGATATTGTCAATTTTTGAATTCCATAGCAAATAGCTGATGAGCAACGCCAAATCAAAACATATTTAAGATGCCCAAAGTATTTAATATTTTCAAGTGGATACGCGAAAAGAAAAGGGACACGACCCCCGTTAATGCGATAAATGAGTTGTCACACTTGTACATATCCAGTTTTAGCACCAAAAGTCAAACCGAAAGTGCAAGGTAGGTGCAAATGTCGTCATTTGCATATCCATTGTTGAAGCCAGCACGCAATAGTGTCGTAGCGGATATATATTTGCCAAATTTCACTTGAACTATTTTGACATGGACAGGGTGAATAACATTGAGTTATTTAGTGCGTCAAGTGATAATGCGATGCAGTCTCACTCAGAGACAACGTCAGTGGGTGGTGGTGGTAACTCGGCACACTTAAACGCACACGAATAATAAAATCAATAGCATCTAACGAAAAAGCCCCATCTTCTAACCCAACCTCAAATCAAGTCAATTGCACCAATCATATAGGTGGGTGGTTATTTGGTTATATTGTGTGAAACTAATGGTCGACAACTAAACAGACGAATCCACGGAAGACGATATCTTCTACCGATACAAACAATACAACGATGACTACAGAAATGAACTTTGTCTGGAGTTGGATGAACGTTATGTCATTCTGGAGAAAGAGTATAAAATGGTTGGTCCATGTGTAGCTCGGAAATATCTACATTTGCGCAGTATAGAATGAGTTCGTCAAAGAGAGAAATCGACCTGAAGCATACCATTGAAAAGTTAGAGGCCAACAAACTCACCTACGAGAAACAAGTAAGTTGTCAAAACTTTGAAAACACCAAGTTACAAAATGCCATTCAACAACTCACCCATCGAATAACTGAGTTGGAAGCAAAAGAACTTGAAGTGCTCAACTATTTGAGGTTTCCGCAACATCTTGTTAAATGTTGAAACGGCGTTCATTTTAGAACCGAACAGAAACGTTTTCATAAACTGGAAAAGGGCTATCAAACCCAAATTAGCGAATGTATAGCAAATTTTGAAAAATATCAACAAGTTTTTCTCAAACACAACGAAAACTTGATGACTTTGCTGAGCACTCATAAACTCCAAGCGACAGATGCCTTAGTCAACCAGACTTCAAATGTAAATTGATCGATTAAAATAACTAACTGGTTAGTTTAATAATCAACATTTTTAGAACATGCTATCTCTCAAAGAAATCGAGCCTATTACAACAATGACAGCCGGCGAGAAAGTCGACAATGAAACTGAACGAGACTATAGAAGTCATTTGAACTCTAAACATCTAGCCCAAGATGTCCGTCTCAAAACCAAATACCTACATCTTTTGCAGCAATCGCGTTTAACTAATCACTTTCAACCAAAACACAATGGCATCTCTCCACAAGGTGAACGTCACTTGAACAAGTTGCAAAGTAAACACGTCCAAAAGTATCTCACTTACAACCATAGGTAAGCGATCATTTTTTAGATTACTCAACCAGTCTTGCACTTCTAGACATCTAGCGGCCGACGAGTAGGAATAGCGGAACCTTTTTAAAATGTATTTGTATTACAGGTCAATGGGAGTAAAGCGCCGCCACTATTTTACAAGCAGTCAAATAGAAAGCGGAAATGATGAGTCAGCTATCAATATAGAACCCTCGTCCAGGATTCAATCGAATAAATCCTATATCTTGGAAAGAAAACTGCCTAAACCTCCACCTACTCAAAAGTGCGCTCTTCCTATTGATTTGGGCGTAGTAGAAGTGGATGTCGAAAATGTTGGCGATCTGAATAATTCTGCGAATGTGGCGCCCAAAGGTTCTGTTTTCGTCCAGGCCGGCTCGCGTCGTCATAGCTATTGCACTCCGGCAGCGCCTTACAACAACACAAAGACTGTCAATACTGTCTTATTCTTAAACAGTATTGGCGTGATGAAATAACTCCAGAAAACCTCTTGGTATTCCTTAAAAGCAGCTTTTTGCTTAATTATTTTCGTTTTCTTTGAAGATGTCTATGTGAAAAGTGATTTTGTTGTTGTGCGCAATGTTTAGATATATTCTGAAAATTAAAATCCCTACCCTTTCCAACTTGAGACTGCAAGTGTGGACATTAGTTTTGGCGGCTAACGATTTAGCGTCCAAACTCTTTCACGACAATTTTGACAGTTAACCAGTGTGTTGAATTTTTATAGACTCTAGTACACTAACATTAATTCATTCTCCTAGTCAACAATTGTGATCTTCTTTATATATATAAAATCGTAATGTCCGTGTGTCTGTGTGTACACATGCGTCACAAATTTCTTTTTATTTACGCAATTTTATGAAGTAGAGTTAATACTGTTTCAAACATCTTATAATAGTATTGATTCGTACCAAAAATGAATTTTGTCCAACAATGATAACCAAAGATATAAGTGATTTAATTTGGCGTCGAGGACCGATTTAACAATGAAGCGGTGTTTATTGCGGAGTTAT
>JAOPJI010088643.1:0-37906 GCA_027122695.1 Merluccius productus | reverse complement strand
AAGCGCTGTTGAATAAGTTTCTGCTTTCATTTTTAAAATCAACCGACTAATTGAAAAATTAATTTAATTGTAACTGGGAAACGCCAGTGATTTCGCGCTAGTAGCGAAATAAAACTATAGTCAGAGTAGACCGAGTAACTGTAGGACACACGTGTACACACAAAAAGCATTTGAACAATAGTTTTTCAAACTCAACTTCTCAATAGTATGTATGATTATATTTTGAGCTACAAATTGGTAAGTTTTGGTAATTGTACCAATGCTAGCGTAGTTTTCCTAGTTGGTAGGTGTAATTCTGCAAGTGATTAGAACATTTATTCAGCAGATTTGAACACCGAACTACACCATTGCATGTTAAGCAAATTAAACCCAAAAGAAACTTCAGCCATTCTCCCACACACACAACATTCTCGCTGTTATATCGACGACGTTAGATAAACTAACAGACAACAGTGTCAGCCAACACACAAACTTAAAACGAACAAATATGCGCCGGACATAAACAATATCGAAATCAAAACACTATGTCTAACCAGCGACTCAAGTTTTAGAAGAAGTAGGCGAGGATTTTGCCACCGGTGCCTCTTTGTTGAGCATCTTCGTGATCGAGAATTCCAGAGGAGGTTGTAAAAACAACGTAACTACACACACGTCACTCAATATATACATATGCCACTGAGCAACTGTACCCGAATTGACGAGCAGGCAATAAATGCTGTACAGTGGTTTCCATTCGTCCGGTGGAGATATCAAATCTTGGACTGATGACACCACACTAATTGAATCACCACAATTAGTCAAATAGACCACAGTAACAACATCAACAAGTACCTTATTGATTCGACCGTTGAGGTACACCACAATCTTATTGGCACGATGGTCATCAATCACTTCGAACATATCGATGTAACCTAACAAAGTGGCCGCAATTAACAAACAGTGAACATCAATGTGGATATCACCTTTGGCCTTCATGATTTTCAAGATGCTAATGATGACCTTGGATGATGGTCTGAGCAACACTTGTCTTTTACCGCGTCTCTCGGCATTCAATATACATTTTAGAGCATCTCTCAACACACTCGTCCTAACCATCTAATGCGGGTTAAAACTGTTCACACTAGGCCAAAGTTATACCTTGATGAAATGTCGACTCGGTACTAACACGCTTCACGGCAGTTCGGCGACTCGCGATACAGCCCGAGTATATTTGGCATGCAGAATAGCTATCGATTTGGTGTTTCAAGACGTTTGGCTTCCACTTAGAAACTTCCTGCAATTTATTAACAATATTTGTTGGCGTATAAATGAATGTCGAACATTAAATTGTAGAAAATAAGCTAAATCCTAAGTGTTTGCGAGTGTGTCGCCTCATAACTTGATTCTAATCAATTCAAAATACTCGAATGGAATGGTCTTGATGAATTAGTTGGAATGACTAAAGAAGTTTTTTGTGCACGCATGCGCACAGGAATAAAATAAAACTTGTTAACTGAAAATGTAACTTTAACGTCACACCCTACATTTGAATATCGATTCGTAACGTCGTAAAATGCATTTGAAAGGGTTATAAACAACTACTTGGAAGGTTGCATTTTAAGTTTGACACCGAACCTGAAAATAGCCAAAGCAAGTGTTACATACACGTCGATCCCGTTAAAGCAGTATGTAGTTCAACTCAAGCCCAACAATACGTGAAAATACTCTGGAGAAATTAAATTTAAGTAGCGATCTCACTTATAGTTCTACTTTTAACTCGCACACAAATGATGAACTATTTGAAAGTATGGCATCGATTCCCCACGTGTAACAGAGTAATAGATAAGGGCTAAAATCAGCTAGTTGAAGAAACTATCACCTTTACTTGCGAAACGAATTAACACGCGCAGTGCGCAAGTTATATTGGCAATGCTGGTTATAGTACTAGGATTTCTGAGTGGAGCGTTCCTTCTGACGCTGATTCACGGGTGTGATCGCACCATTCACTTTTAAGTTGACAATAATTGTAGCTATTCCGATGTGTTGTATGAGTGGTGCGTGAGCCAAGGGGGTTCGAAAAAGAGATCAACCGCCGTTGACAGCAGCAGCCCATCTCCACCCCTAGGATACCAAGCTGAAAATTTGTTTTTTATCGAAAGCTCCGTCAACAACCTAATCGTCGAGGTGAGTTCGTTTCCATGAAAATTCGCGATAGTCGCCATTGTATTTAGAATATTGACTTGTTCACTAAACGCTACTGCAAGGACTATTTCATGTGAGTGATTGTTAATCCCTTTTAATCATGTGTTTAATTTTACTGCATTGCACACGTCTAAGCATACGCTTGATTATAAACTTTGTTTTCATGGTTACTAATGCATTGACCAACCCTGCAGAATCGACTACCAAATAAAGGCCTTCATCAAAGAAATTCTGCGTTCCTCCTACATCAAACTTCATAACGTACCACGACACTTAATTATATAGCAGCAATTGGATTAAAACATTTGTAGGTGAACCTCAATAAATGGGTGGTGGATCGTTTGTTTCCACTTCTAATTAATTTGTCGAGCAATTCAGATGCGATCATCACAAAACACAATGACCAGCTAAGAAGTGACATTTTTGAGATGGTATCCAACGTCGTTGATTTGAAAAACGTGTCCCAATCAACGTAGTTAGTGTTTCGTTGTATTGCTAATAATGGTGTCTCTTCATCAAGGATATTCAATGTGTTTTTGAAGGATTTTGTCTCGTCAGCATTGCTGGATACGACACTCGACAACACTGCATTATCACTGGTAACAATGTGGAACAACTGAAAATTAAGTCGCATTAATAGAAGGTACTGTTGGAGTATTATTTGATGACGTGCGACGCTGTCTCACACGAACAAAACTCTCAAATGAATGATGCACCATCAACGTCATACGTAGTTATGCTGGATGGCTATCCTGAATTTGATGACACACACCTGTCCTCCAATGTATTTGACTAGTGCGCGATAAGTGTAGTTAACATCAATGGGTAGTTATTGATCGATTTGGGGCAGATTCTTCAGCATGAGTTCTACCTTGTGAACTTTATCAACTTTATCAAGCATCATCCCATAAGATATCGTCAATTTATGCTTTTGTTGTCGATAAGTGAATCGTGGACATTTGTGGACAACAATGAAGCTTTTTTAGAACGATTTCAAGAGGAAATTGTGGAGAGAAATGATTTAGCCGAACACGAATATCTATTGTTACTTCACAATGAGGTAGGTTGCATTTGTGTGTGTGGGACAGTGTTGAATTGATCTAGGCTGTAAAAATCAAAGAAATCTACCTTTTGAACGAGCCCAAATCAACTGCTTCGACACATTTGCTACCACAACCTCTTATTGATACGATTGTCGTACAACTTCAGGACTGCAACCAAGATCGCACTCATTACGTTATGCTTTTTATGGGGTTTTTAAGTGTTTCAAAGATAACTTTAACGTTATTATTCTAGTGCTTACAGAAAGTTGTTTAGTGTGTTCAATGTGATAGCTCTAAATGAATTCATTGCCAGTCCTAAAGTGATTTTTCTGGTTCCGTTTGTAGACGTGTTGTTGGTTGGTTGGTTGGTTGATTAGTTTATAAAATGCCATTTGCCCATGAAACGTTTGACAAAAACCACCAGTGACACAATAAACCACGTTTATAAGATGTACTCATTTTATTTAACCGTTTTATAAGTTGATGTGTTTAATTCAAAATATCGAATTTTTAATGTGCCTTTTTCTTGGGGTTTAGTTGCACCGCCAATGATGAAGATCACGACGAACTCGAGCTAATTTCGTCGTTGGCGTCGTCAACAAAACATGAACCGTCTCACTTGGCCACTATTGGCTTTACTGACTATTCCTCGTCTTCTGGCACTTCCGTGTCCAATTTACCTTTGCTGGACCCTTCGACGACCTCCTACTGGCGTGTCGACATCCTCTCGGTCATTCGAGACTACAATAACGACAAAAAAGTGACTTGCTTGTGTTTGTTAATCCAAACTAATTGACTTTGTAGGGCTTTGTCTTTGTGATCAGCACCACCGTCCCCTTCAAGGATAACAGTAATCCCTATTATTTTTAGACAGTGGCTACTCTTACGGATAAAATTAATCTAAAATGATGTATGTGCGCGTGCGCGGTCGCCATTTTTAATCTCCCAAAACTCGTTTCTAGAAAAGGCACAAACTGTAGATTGGAGAATCTTCCACTTATCGTTATTTGTGGCCCATTGCTGTCGCTGTCAAGGGACACAAATAACCCAACCAAAATTAAATTGGGGTCCTGATTAATTTTGACCGTAAGAGTAGCCACATCCATAAGTCAATATATCCTAACTCAGTGGTTTATAATTAAAGCTTTATGGAGTTCAAATGTCCAAGTAATAAGTTTGTTTCATTAATTCAATATAATCAAGCGTTGAATGGCCCCACTTCTCACATCTTGAATATATTCATACATATGTACACTGTTAAGCAAACACTTAAACTTCAATAAACATTTGTGAAGCGAGAAATAACAAAGGTAACATGTTTCCTAGTTTTTAGTCATCGAGTGTGCTGAATCTTTGATCTATAAGAAAAATTCCACCCCAAACATGCGCACTTATTGACACTCTTTTTTGTGTATACAAAAATAGCTGATAGTTTACATAAGTAGTCTCTTTTTCGTTACTTTTTAATTAAAAGACTGAAATTCGGTATTAGCTGTTTGTTCCTTCGCCGATCAGCTTACAGCAACCAGTTTTAAAAAATTTCCATATGATGTCAATGAATCGTTATTGGCTGAGACTTTTTTCTACCCCTACCAAGTTTAACGCAGCATTGAGCGACTTAACTGAAAGTATTACTCCAACCTAATCTTAATACAATCTTTATTGTATTACTCTCAAATTGTACTGAGTCTTTTTATAGTCGTTGCGTTAAATTTCTATTGTTATCTAATGGCATGCTTGTAGTTATGAAATGGGAAGTTTCCAGGTAATCTACAGCAAACGGCATTGCACATCACACTGCCAAATAACTAGATCGTACAACGATTTTTATCAACTGGAAAAACTAATGAAGTCGTTCTATGGAAATGGATTTAACATAGAACTACCCCCCAAGAGGTCAATTTTCCGACCCGATTTCAACTTTCTGAATGGCAATAGAAGATCATTTGAACACTTTCTAAATGTACAAACAGTTGTTGTGGTTTACAGTTGTTTTGTGCAAATGTGCATTTATAGGCTATCCTTCAAAATCCTGTGTTTAAACACAGTAGACTATTATCGAATTTTCTCGATGCCAACAACAAATTCACGCCCCCTTCTTCTTCTTCGGCCACTGCAAATAACACGAGCAAGTCCATCATGAACACGTTCTACGCCATCAATCCCAATAATCTGATGGATCCTAAAGTAGTCAGAGAAATAGTCGTATCGTGTGGACCTTTATGTCGTGATGTTTAGGGATCTGCCGATAACAATAGTGCGGCTGTAAACTTTAAAAACTTCCTTACCAAAATTGTACTGCCAAAGTACAAAGAGAAAGTCTGGGAGAAATATGATTATATGCAATCGTTGAAACACCTCAAAAACACATTCACGTCAAATCACCATAGTCTCCAACATTTGGAGTCCACCTTGCACGTCACAACGATTTTCGATCGAATCTACCCTGAAATTGCAAACTTTCCAAATGCAACCTTTTGTTGCACGCTCGGGTGTTTAAAATCTAAATGTAATCGCTGTTTTCTCTTCAATTAACATACGTTGTTCAGTGCTGAATAACGTTCAGAATTTGTACTCCAAGTTTTGCATACATTTGTTCTACTTGCTATCCATTTCCATCCACAAATTTGTCCGATTTTATCTTATTAGGTATTTTCGCTGGTGTTCATTATTAAAGTTGTTTTTCAGTTACAGGTTTAGTGCTAGTTGCAAAGTTTCTTTGTTGAACAAATGTCTACTCTCTTGTAGAGGTATTGCGCCAGTGGTTAAAGAGTAGTTTGTACAGTGTTTAATTAGAATTCCTCAAGTCCAACCCAGAACCATACTCTGCACGTGAAACACATAACAGTCTGCTTAAGACTCGCCTAGAAACACATTTGGGCCAACACATTGGGCCGTTTGTCAATGCAAATGATATCGCATCACTGTCCAGTGATATAGTTGACGCGTTGGACGATGTCCCTAAAAACAAACAAGTATTTCATTTCTCACATAGTCTCCATTGGCTCTTTGTGTAGGTCATCCTTACGCTGATTCACGACTTTTTATACTATGTTAATAAACAAATTTCATAATTTTGTGTTCTATCAGCAATACCTTGGACCTGAGTCTTTTTATTGTGAGTACGTTGGCGCTCCTACTAGTTTTTCCCGCAGTGAAAAATCGCTTTTGGATTTAAACTTTAACTTTCTCAAATGAGCTATTTGGTTTTGAAAAATATTTCCACGCATTCATCATTTTAATTTGTATACTTACTAAGTCACAAAAACCTTACCCACTTTGTTGTTTTTTCATTCATGTGACCCATATAAAATTCTACATGCTTTGTGTATTTTCACATTGCAATTTGATAGTTGTCTGCTTGTAGGAAAATTAACTTTAAAATATAAACTCTCGCTGATACAATAATGTTATTTTTTAAACCTATATATATTAACCATTTTATTATATATCGCTGCTTTAAAAGATTTGAGGTTTTAGCAAAAAATAAAAGAAATAACGTACATAGAAAACTCGGTGCGCATGTGCGAATAATATAAAGGCTTTAATCCTCACTACATTTTTCATTGATTTTTTTTTATTATAATAATACATGGGTGGGATTTGTGTGTTTAACGTTAATTTCGTGAATGGGGTAGAGGTTAACTGAATTCCATTTGTCCAATTATAACATGAGTAAGATTTAAATTTTACAACAAAATCACAATAAACATTTTTGACACGAAATGGCATAATTTATCTCTGATTTATGTATGTTATTTTAAGTAGTTGTGCCAATATTTAGCATAGAGCGAAAATTCGTCATGTCGTATTAATTTATATCACGCCATTCGAGTTTTTAAATCTGCGCAACGTTTGCAAGCGTGTAACAAGTACAAACAGTTAAGACTCTCGTCAATACGAAACAACTACGTCAACATTTACCTGACTTAGAGCACTATCTGAACACAACAGAAATCGGTATTTTGCAAAATTAACGACCAATAATTAATAGCTGAACCTACATTAAACCACAAATCAACCTAAACCCATATATCTCGATTATTAAACTTGAAATTTTGCTTAACAACCCCACTGCAACCCATTTAAAACGCATAGCTCTCAATACAACTTTACCATTACAGTGTTCTATATGGAAATACATCATCGCAATATAAAAACCTCAGAAATTAAACTCTTCGTGGGCACGAAAACAAGGTTTGATATCCCCGACACGCAGGCGCACATGCCATTCATTGAGAATTTCTCGTTGTCGAGCAATAATTGCGATGGATGACTCAAAATTTATGCGGCGCGTGCACGTAGGTAGGTTCTTCTGTAGTAGCAAAAGTTGATGAGTTCATCAACAAAATGGGAAATGCACATGCGCGCAATCTCACTTGACATAAAGCACCCAAAATGGTGAAACAGTTGTTTCCATTTGGTCAAATATGCTTAGTCATTTGAGCACATTACTCAAATGATATTCCCATGTAAAAATGTAATCGCCCTGTTATAATTTAACTTTCTTCTTGAATTAATTGTAGCACTAATATATACCACTGATGAGGTTCAACTCAGTAGCAATTTAGAACTTGCTGGCGTACTCAACTTTCACCGTTTTCAAAACCCTTGATCGCATGCGTACATTTAACGTGACCTACGAGTATATCTGTCGCGCTTGGTCGTCGTCCGACATGCAATCCATGATGCACATCTTTCGGGACTAAGTCATGATTGTGCTGACAACTTCCACTGAAGGGATTGTTTGTTCGCTGCAACTGCGATAGAGAATGGTTATCATGATGAATTAAACCGCCCCAGTCTTATGTCAAATGATGAACGGTTGATCTGAATATATCCAAAACAACAATAATAATAATAATGTGATCGTTTGTTTACTCAGAAGAGTGCGTTTATTGGCGGTGATGACAGCTTACCCATGATTTCGTTTGCGGAGTTGTATATTAATGACTCTGCGAACAAGTGATTGTCAGATTATGAGAGCTGAGCCAATTAGTTTTAGTTTTTTAATGTGTTAAGTTGTGAGCGCAAAAAGCAGTTTCGGTGATGACGAATACAACAGTTATGTTAAATGTCGTAATGTTTACGAACTCTTTCGACTTCGCCTATTGAGCCCAAATATATCGGAGAGGTTTGGTGGATGTTTGAAGGTTGGATATCGAGAACATTCTCAGTGGGAGTAACAGCCAAACCCCCAGCACTCTCGACGATGTATGCCATTGGAACACACTCATAGAGCAGTCTCAACTAGAGTGGACATGCTTAAACATTGAAGCGCGGCACAATATACCTTTCCTTTGGGCAAATGTTTGGTAGCCGGGTAAATATAAATTCCCCCATACAACAATGTACGGTGAATATCACTGACCATAGACCCAACATACCTGCCTTTGTATTGTTCATTAGGGTCCTACACGAAGTTTCTAGAGAAACTATCTGGCGAGCATTTGAAATACCTCCGTATTTTTGATATCATCCAAGTAGTTGGTTAGACATGGATCAAAAGTGATGGCCGACCCTTCATTCAAACTGTAAATGTGACCTGTGGTTGGCATTTTAACGTTCTTATGGGTCAAAATGAATTCTCCCACTCCCTAAAGTTGATCACGTTGAAATTGGCCCTTTACGACGGATGTACCGGCTCCAATGTGAAAATGTTGACATGGTTGTTGAGGGCAAGCACCATAACAGTAGCACTTCCGTATAAAACGTAGCCAGCAGCCACCACATCTCTGCCACGTTTGAGAATAGTAGATTCTAGATATTCATCGTCGGTTTTTCTCCAAATAGCGAAAATGGATCCAATGGGCGCCAAACATTCAATGTTACTAGAACCGTCAAGTGGGTCAAACGCCACAATGTACCGAGATGATTCTGTAAGCGGGAGATTGATTAGTTGCTCATTTTCTTCGGATATCAACGCACAAGCAGTGCGTGAGGACATGATGTTGTTGATGAATAGTTCATTGGCAATAACATCCAATTTCTTTTGCGAATCTCCCGTGGTGTTGGTTGTGCCACTCAGTCCGAATCTATCAAAATAGTTGTTAAATTCACATAAGTGGGTGGACGAATGACGTCAAATCAATCTTAAGAGGGGAAAGCAACTACATTTTGACAATCCCTGCCCTTCTTACAGCCATGGCTATGGTCTTGCAAGCGGTGGCGATAGAAAACAATAAATGAGTGAGATCACCCTTGGCCGTCGGATATTTTCTTTGCACAAGCAATATCCAACGTCCTAAGGTCATACAATCAAGATCGATACCATCAATACTCATTGACATTTGACGCAATTTCTGACAACTTCTCGTTCAAAATTTAATCTAGATCTAGGGATTAGTTGGGATGAATAGGAGTGAGCAAGAAAGCTAATTATTTGGTTTCCCTTTTGTATAAAAGTACTTTAAAAAGCGACTGCTCAGCTAGTATTGGCAGAAATAAACCGAGTATAGAGCCAAAGTGTCAAGTTCAATGTGTGTTCAGTTCCAATCTAAGAACTAATCCCAAGTTTCAGAAGTATCCGCGTAGAAATTGATTTCAGCCGCTCTGTGAGCAATAAACACTGTAATCCTTTTCTCATCGTAGTGAATATTCAATTGACTTTGAAGCACTATAAAACGCGTTTACAAACAACCACGAACAGTTGCTTCAATTATCATTCACGTTATTTGTGCCCATCAAATTCTAAGCAAGTCTGGCATTGTTCATTGTTTCTGTGCCCTTTAACGCTGAACAAAAGGTGTTAATTAACGTTGAAAAAAACGTCAAATATGGTCTATGCTTAAATAAGTATAATACGGATAAAAAATTAATCTATATAATTTAACCACAAATGTATTAAGCAGGTGTAAATCGTCACAGGATAACATTTACTGCGCCAACAACTATCGAACGACAAAAAGACCTCGTCCCACAGGGTTGACGTTAAAAATGAAATTTGTCGCATAACCACCACTTAAATGTTTCTATAAACACGCATATCGAACACTACATTTAAATTTGGAAAACGAGTGACTCGCGCATTTTAACAATTTCCATGATTATCGCGAAGTGAACTCGAACTAACTCGCGCATACACACTTATCTGACTAATCATACTGCTAATTGTGAATGTGTTGATGTGACGCAACGCGAAATTCAACGAAGTTGTCATCAGGAGAAAAATGTGAAATTGAATATTTGCGTGAATTTAACGCGCACGTCCAACACTTAATTAATAAGAAAACTGTTCTTGATAAGTTTAGAACCCAGATTGTAATTAAAAACGAAGCTGCAAGAAGCTATTTATCGCTTTATACGCAAAACGATATTGGTCCAGAGTTTGGACCATGAGTGGCCTGGACAACCTAAGCAACCAGACTTAAATCGTAGGCTACACTGTGTGCGTTACCTCATACTCTTGACGGACTCGACGACATTTGCCTTGCTACCATCCTGAAGAAATTTCCTGATGAAACGGTCAATAGTGATGAAGGTGCCGGTTCGTCCCACTCCAGCACTGCAATGGATCACCTGCAACATTCACAAATTAAACCAATGTAGTAAATATAAATCATATTTTTGGTGTTGTGTTAATTTTTACAATAAATTACATTTTACTGACAAACAATTAAAATCGCACATTCAAAACTCTACAATCAACAAACGC
Organism: Merluccius productus; assembly: GCA_027122695.1. Classification (NCBI taxonomy): domain Eukaryota; kingdom Metazoa; phylum Chordata; class Actinopteri; order Gadiformes; family Merlucciidae; genus Merluccius; species Merluccius productus. The sequence continues at coordinate 27,028 of JAOPJI010088643.1, read as the reverse complement.
CAATTTATCAAATTTACTTTGGGACTGGAATCATATTGAGAATCCTCGAGAATGGACTGTTGAAGCAAGAGAATATTGGTAGGACTGGATGGAACTTTTTGATCCTTCCAATCGGTGAAATAGTGATGTTTAATCAGGTTGGTTTCGCCATTGTACTCCATTTTTAAAAGTGACACTTGCGAGAACGGAGTGGACTCCACAGAAACAACACTGACAGTCATTTGGTTGGTAAGCGTAAGAGGGGCGTCAGGTTGAGGAAGGTAGTAGTAGCATTTCTCTTGACCATTTTCAACAAAGCTCGTGAGTTGGACTATTGTTTTTACGCTATACTGGTAGATCATATCATAGAAATCCAGAACTGTATGTTTCATTGGTCCGTTTATAGCAATGTAGTCCTTATCAGAAGAGACACCTTTCAACCAGGATCCATTACAATAGTCGGAGTCGGTGTAGGTCCTGGGTTTCAAATGAACCCGGGAAAAATCTGCCGGTACAACATCGGGATATCTGTTTTTGGAGATGTTCTCTGCAAGACGGCCAATCGTCTGAGGTGCTTGATTCACTTGACTTATTTCGTAAAACTCCTCCTGCATCTCTTCATCTGGCGACGCAGTAGCATTATCCAATTCAAAATGATCGGTAACTTCTAAAATCCAAATAATAAGTTAACTGCTAGCTAGTTGGCCGGGTTCGAAGATCAACTAATAGTACCTTTTTCCTTCGTGGAGGTCATTGTTGTGGCAACGTATAAACTTCTGAAGTGGCACTAGGAGCTCTACAATTTACGAAAAGTGTCCAATTAGACTAAACAAACCGTTCGGATGATCGTCGATAGACTCCGGTCGGTGACCATATCATTCAGTTGGAGTATTAGTTGCTTTAAATTGCTTATGCGAATTAGTTGCCGATTATAACGAACATCTACCGTGACATTCAGCTTATCTGCATTAGGATGGCCTTATTTAAAGCAGTTTTCCGAAAACTTCACGCCCACGATTGTCATTGGTGTAATCATCGGCTTAGCTTAGAATTGGAATTTTACTGATTATCAAATTAAAAGGCATTAAATTTAGCAAAAGAATGCTCACACTAAATGGTTGTCGTATGTATTTTTTCTTCGTCATGTAAAATAAGCAGTTCCTGTGTATTTTAACTGCAGCTGATGTTCCGGAACACAGTCATAGGATATGTGTGTGTGTGTGTGTGTGAAGGTGTTAAATGCTCTATTTACCGCAAGTGGAATTTTATTCAACGACATAATGAAAAATTGCTTCAATAGTATTAAGTTTTGGAATGCTCAAATTTTCATTGTCGCACGAATTTCTCTTATAAGCTAAGAACTAATATAGCCGTTATTTTAAACATTGTAAATTTTAAAAATTTAGTTCCTGGCGTTATAGCATTTTAACTCAAGTAGCCCGAAAATTAAATGCAAAGATGTTCATTTTATTTGCGCACCTGCGCGTTTACTTTAAGTTTTTAATTGTTGTTTTGGAATCAACTTTAGCAATTATCTAATAACTAAAGTTAATTAGTGTTAGTTTTGATATATTGTAATTATACGTAATGGCGTGCTATTATTGGTAGGAACTTTTGTTGTGCGAAATGACTTGGAAAAGTAGAGGCCTCTGTATTTTTATTGGTGTTGTTTGTCAAATTAGTTTTTGCCAATTAAATAGTTGTATTAAACGTGAAATTGCTACGTTGAAAAAATGAAAAACATTGGATCTCACGTTGTCAAATAGTAACTCAAGACAGATAATTATTGGAGGTTGTTTGTGGCGATAAAGATTATAATTGCCAATGACGCTCGTCTGAAAAATTAATGGAGATTCGAGAGTTCATTTAACAGCATTACTTGTTCTTATCACATTTTTATTGGGAATATGCGTAGGTTTTGCATCCAAATGTTGAGCATTTAAACGACTTTTAGATAGAAGAAGAGTATTTCTCGGCCAATAACTGACAATTAACCCAAGGTTTTAATAGTCCGTCAAGAATTGGGGTGATACCGCAAATTGCGTGCTCAACATCTGTACACATTATAATATTTGCTGTGAACTAATAGTTGCAACAAATATGACGTCGAAGGAAAATTCAATATTCCTCAATTCACTCATGTTCAGATTTTCCTTACGACATACACCAGCATTTTAATAAAACGGATCAATTATGAAGTAGCTTCTATTGCTTTGAACTAAAATTACTCACATTCAATAAAGCTGTAAAGCGTTGCAATTTTATAATGTTGCATCAAAAATAAAAGCGAAATTCCCGCCGAATATCACAACCTCGTTCCTGCTCGTGAAGTATTCGCACAACTCTTTGGGGTTTGTTGCTTCAATTACGTGCGATTCGATGGAAAATTTGCCAGACCATCAGTTGCAATTCAAGCCATGCAAACAAATAGAAGGAGTTAACTTTGAATTTACTGATGAAGGCCTCACCAATAACAGGTTATTCTGGTGATGTTCTAATGGCAGTAATTCAGAAGTAGAGATTCTTGCAGTGAGAAAGTTATTGCTGACGTCACTGAACTGGTACAACAAGAGCTTCTTAGATGCGTCAAAGCTAGCGTATACAGCGTTTGCATTCACGAGCAATTTCGCACTCTTTTGAATTCCACAGCGAAAGAATTGATGAATGAAACGATCGACCGACAAAATGTGAGTTGAACTATTGATGTATTTTGAAGCTTAATGCTTTAGGTTGATAAAAGTCCAATTGACCGCCCGAAGTGCTGTCTACAATGATTAATCTGAATTAATGGTTTTATAGTGATATGCAGAAGAGAATCACCACCAAATCGAACAACGATACATCTAGTAGTTCGCAGGTGCCAACAACTGAACCATTCAAAAAAGTTAAGCTCGATGAACCCGCTCATCTGCCACTAGCTGATATGAGTCTCGTTGACAGCGAACTTATCAACGCACGAGTCAGTGGTGACACGCGTGTACATAAAAGTGGCATTGATGCCGCCATTAGTGGAGAAGGAGTTTTGCAAAAAAGAGCCATTGACCAACGAATCATCGACACCAACGTGAAACAAAGCCGCATTGTGTACATCGGTCTGTCGGGCGAACAAAAGACAGAACTGCACAATAAAATGCGCTATCTTCTCGACCTAGAGGATGTCGGCTACATGAAAATGGTCTATGATCAACTGACACAGTCGAACCACCCTCACGATCATTTCGAGCAAAAGGCTAAAGCTCTGGACATGTCCAAGGAAGAACTTGTAGCTTTGTCGGAGTTGCTCAAGCAGTTCGCATGGGTTGAGAAGGATATACCCAAGCTGCCTAAAGCTGGTAGATTGTGCTAGTGTGGATGGCTTTGGTTGACAAACTATTCTAGAGGATTTTATAAAGGAGCGTTATGTGCGGATGTTGTTCGAGGCTTCGTTATCCGCCGAGACTAAGGCCAAATGTAGCTTACGTTGTTCTTATTGTCTATGATCATAGTTTAATCACACTAATTTCGTGTTTGTATATTGAAAAATCAAATAAGTTCGCTTGCTCTAAGTGTATGCCAAAAACTAATCGGTCTTCATATGTGTAGTGAAAAGAACCCCGCAATTCTCACCTTCCGCGTTGGCAGACAACGAGAAACTTCTGTATGACTTTCTGCACTCTAGCTGCAGTATGAGACCCTTTGCCGAGATCACTCTAAAGAAATCCACTCGTCTGAAAACCCACATCGAACTTCGCGAGGAAAAAAAAGCGAGGTCAACCAACAAAAACTACAGAAACGAAGCCGCCAACCAAATCGTGAAGTTCTTGCTGGCTCAACGTTCCACGCTCAAGTCCAACTCCGTAGTGACTGCCAACAACCAATTCACACAACTTGCGTCCTACCGAATGAACAAAAGTAAAACGCGGAAATCTGGCAAAACCAACTATCAATCTGACCACAGTGTCCAAAGTAGATACTATAATATGAAAGTAGGCGTGTGTATTTGTAGAAGGATCGCTAGTTATGTGTTGTTGTAGGCAGCGAAGCCCATTTTGATATTTTCCAAATCAACCATTCATAATTGGGGCTTGTTTGCCACCGATAAAATACCCAAGAACGAGATGATTGTCGAGTACACCGGAGAGAAAATCAGAAACTCCGTGGCCGACCATCGAGAGCGTTGTAGTGGTCCCGACGCCAGTTCTTACTTTTTTAGATTGGACTCCGAGTGGGTTATTGATGCCACCAACTGTGGAAACTACGCTCGTTTCATCAACCACAGTTGCGATGTATGTTGTTTACACGTCATTGTCAACGCACTTTCACGCCTCATTTTAGCCTAATTGCTATGCTGAAATTGTCGAGATTGACAACGAAGGCAAAATTATCATTTTCTCCAAACGTGAAATCCATGCTGGCGAAGAGTTGACCTATGACTACAATTTCCCGTTGGAAGATGAAAAAATCCCGTGTTGTTGTGGGGCTGCTAGTTGTAGAGGCACGCTCAACTGACTTTTGTATTTTGTCATATTTCATGTTTTTATGTTGCGATAAGCAGCTCAATCTTTACATTCTCGTGTATTTCTTGGACTATTAAACTTGCAAGCATGTTGAGACAAGTGGTGGTGACAATTTTCAATTAAATTAAGAACCCCCTTCAAGTGTCAAATTGTACTAAAGTTAACGCCAATTATTTCCCCACGAACAAGTTCATTTGGTTCGTCTCTGATATGAGCCAAAATTATTGAGAGTTACTTCAACCCTTTAGGATCTTCGATTCGTAAAAACGCCAGATTTATCGATAATTTTGTTTCATATTTGGCCAGAAGTTATTTGATGTAACGTTTAAATTTTTCAACGATAGAACATCCATATAAACGGCTATTACCTAACCAATAAATCTGATATAATCCGTTGGCGCCATATCTCAAAGCCACCTTGCAAATATTCTGTTTAAAAATAACCAAAGACATATTTTATGACGAATAAAGGGCGGGGTTGGGGTCCTTAACATTTAAAGGCTGTAGAATAATGTTTGGTGTGAAAAATCTAATTACGGCTCAATCTGAACCATGGTAAAATTTGCTTGATGAATGGAGACGACAGTAATAGTTATGGAAATAACTGTATTGTGTTCACGTCCACTATTACCATATTGACCGAATGAAATTAAATTTGTGTCCATTAAAATAACTTTTATTGCTATATTTCACCAACTGGTTTCATTATTTTCGTTTCTACGGTTAGAACCACTTGACGGTGCCATTTCATACAAGAAAACATTTGTGATCAATTTAAAAATTAATGTTGATTTTAAAGTTTATATAAAGTCTCTAGAAACAACAAAATTAACAACTGCTTTGTTGTCTAGGATGATTTAGCAAATAATTTTGTAACGGGGTTTCATCATTTGTTTGAAAGCAAACATTAAACTTGTAGGAATATTATAAAACATCATAAAGATTAAATAGTTTTAGAAAATACGTGATAGGCTTACTTTCACACTGAAAGCTAAAAGCCTTTTAGTGCGTTACAGAGCAATCAGGCTTTGAGAAATTATTTGTTCCTAGTCCAACGAGTGATTTTCAGTTTTAAAAGAAACGGGAGTTCTCAAATGTTTTTACATCGAACTAAATAACTCGAATCGTCAACAACAATTCAAATGTTCGTTCAACAACAATCATTATTCATTTAAATAGAACAACTGTGTTGTCTTTAAATAGGGCGTTGATAATCAGCAAGCATGGCAAATGGATAATAATAGTTATTTTATCGTACACATAGCTGATTTGTCTCAAAAGGCAGAAATTTACCAACTTGCGTAAAATTAGACATTACTCTAAAATAATGAACCTTCATTTCTGTTATTATTACCGGGTGACACATCTTTATTATGTCTATTATAATTTTATTATAATGTTACAAGGAAACATCTACTTTTTAAAACAACAAAACATGAATGAATTTCAAAGTTTTCACACTTAACTTAAGCACATGTATAACGCGTGCGCATATTTTATATACTTTATTGTCGTTAACTTTAAATTGTTGATTGCTTTAAAAAATAAAAATATAATATACTTTTAAGATAACTCAAACAATGTATGGTTTAAATATTGTATATGTAAACGATTAATTTGTAAATTGTCGGGAAACGCATTGAGTTTTAAAAACCACAATATTAAATTATGTATAAGCGTAATCAAATATCATTATTTTTACAGGTAGAATAATAACAAATATTTACAGAAGTAGAAAAAAAATAATTTAGATAATTTTTCAACTATGTTATCAAAAATTCAACATTTTTTTCCAACTCCACCTAAATGTCAAATTAAATCAATGACTATTAACAGTTAGCAATGCAACAGTGAAACATTGGTTTAGTTAATTTCAACCAAAAAGCAATAAAAATTTATTTCTCGTACCGATTTTTTAATCTTTTAATTGCTGTATATCTTACCGTGCATAATTTAATACATTTGTTTGGCCAAAAATGCGTATCTCAGCTTAAATATTTTAATTTCTTTTGCTAGCTGAGTTCACAAATAAAGGGGTTAGAACAAATTTAGGTCATTATCCGAAAGCGCCCGACACAGCAGTTGCTGATATATATCATCACTAACTCTGGTTGCGATATACTCATCTGAATAAGTCAAATCGAACCGCTTTAAAAGATGGTCACGTTAGCAGTTGACAAACTAGTTAGCAACGACATGGCTATGCGGAATAGGATAGTTGTGCATTCGGAAACCCTGGCAAAGATCCCAAAATCTCAGTAGTTCTGCTTTTTCTTGACTCATCGCTCACTTTGTGTAGGTATTATGAGTTGAAGAAAGACCGACATAGCTCATTCATATGTATGCTTGATGTGAGTAACTCCATCAAACCGAATGTTTTCGCCATATCGAAAGTTCAAGTATGTGTGCTCGAGTGACCACATACATAGTGATCTTTTGAACTTTAGCGAGACTGGTATAATGTAGTTGTCGGTGACACAATCGAACGTATCTGACTTATTTGATTGGCGTTGTTACTGAGAAATTAATCACCATAGTGAATCCTACCCATGTTGATATGAAGTATCGATGCATCGGCAGAGTGGTTGTTGAATTGGGATTTTTCACCAAGAAGGAGTATGAGCGCGTGTCAATAATGTGTAGGTATAGATGGACGTTTTAGACGAGTGGATGGTGAGCTGGACACTGAAATCGTTGGCAATGATTTTTTGAACCAATTTGAGAACTTTCCTTTTTCGCAAAATCAAACAGTAATCACATATGAGTTTAAATTCGATAACTGGTTCAATTAGATTGCCTATCAATTCAAAAAAACATCGTTCAGAGCCACCATAATCGAAATCAACTTGATTGATTATAGTGCTATAGCTGGAGGTGTGTCAAAGAGCTCTGATAAGCAGGTATCCAAGTGTTGAGTTGGTAGTTGTTCATTAGTGTATGGCGTAGCACATGAAAAAACTACAAAATACAAATGACTACGGCATTCTAATACGAAATAGCCAAGTGATATTTCAAAAGGCGGCCAACAGCGAAATTCTGTTGAGAGGGACGTCAAAGCAGTACCTTAACGAGATAGTTGAATAGATGCTATTGCTTATACATTTAGAATTAACACTGAGAGTCGTCAACTTGTCGACCCTAACTGGGACTTTAGTCAGATAGGTGTTGGTGGTTTGGATCATGTATTGTTTAATATGTGGATATAATGAGCGAGGCCTATTTAAAAAGTTGAATTTGACCAAAATTAATGCCAATTGAGTGTAGGAATTCAATATCATATTCAGACGAGCATTTTCATCGCGAATATTCCCACCAGAAATCGTCGACGAATTGGGTTTGAAGCATGTGCGTGGTATACTTTTGTACGGCCCGCCAGGGACAGGAAAGACATTGTTGGCCAGACAAATCGGAAAAATGTTGAACAGTCGCGAACCCAAAATTATCAATGGCCCTGAAATTTTGAACAAATTTGTGGGCGAATCCGAAGCGAATATTCGAAAATTATTCGAAGATGCCGAAGAAGAGCAACGTTTAGTAAACTCCTACTCGGTGGTACAGCGTTTTCACTTGAAATACATAGAAAGGAGTGCACAGTTCGCTGCATTTGGTGATTTTCGACGAGATTGACGCCATCTGTAAACAACGTGGACAATCTAACAGAGGGGGGACTGCTGTGCACGACACTGTGGTGAACCAGCTACTTTCGAAAATAGACGGTGTCAATCAACTCAACAATATACTTATTATTGGCATGACCAATCGGAAAGATCTGATCGATTCAGCGCTACTTAGACCCGGTCGATTTGAGATTCAACTCGAAATAGGCACGTTTCATTTTGACGTTAAATCCCAAGCTTACTAGTTGATAGGGTTGCCGAACAAGGAGGGCAGAATGCAGATTCTCTCGATCCATACCGACCGTTTGAAGAAATTTGAAAAACTGCACACCAGCGTGAATCTCGATGAAATAGCCGAGTCGACCAAAAACTTTAGCGGTGCCGAATTGGAAGGTTTGGTGCGAGCTGCCACAACCACCGCTATGAATCGTCTGGTCAAACTGAAAAATGGCAAAGTGGCTGTGAGTGACGCGGAAAAAAATTACGACAACTTCAAACTTTTCCACGATGACTTTTTGCACGCTCTCAAGTACGACATCAAGCCTGCGTTTGGCGTCAACCTTGACGACGAAGCTCACCTCCACAAATACCTTTCCAATGGCGTTATTGTATGGAGCGACACCGTGCAAAAGACCGTGGAAAAACTCGACCTCATGATCGATCAAACACGCAACGGTCATCTCATATCGCCAGTAAGTGTGCTCATCGAGGGTGACGACGGCGCCGGAAAAACTGCACTCGCCATCAACCTCGTTCTCAAGTCCAAATTCCCACTTGTTCGAATGTGCTCTCCTGACGATATGATTGGTATGAATGAGTTTGAAAAGTGCAACCACATCACCAAGCTGTTTCTCGACCTATCCAAGTCGGATCTGGCGTGTGTGGTCATTGACAACATTGAACGAATTATTGACTATGTGGCCATTGGGCCTCGGTTTTCCAATTCCGTTTTGCAGACGCTCTTTGTACTCATCAAACAAAAAACGGAAGCCAACAAAAAACTGCTTATTGCATGCACAACCAGCAGTTTGAGGGTGTTGGAAGCCATGGAATTCTCCAAGATTTTCACCACCATTATCCACGTGCCCAACATTCAGCAAGCTGATCATATGAGTTTCATCCTCCAACACTATAAGTTGTTCACTTCTGAGGAGATTGAGACCATCGTGGCTGGGTTGAAAGGGTGATTCGTTGTTTGTCGTTGTTTGTTAATTGGTGATAGAATCAATTTTTCAATCAAAAATTTGTTGTCCTTGTCCGAAATTGCTATTCAAGTATTCTTTAGTAACTTTGGTGCGTGGATCACTTGCTTTAGTTGCCAGAGAGACATCATGCCATTGAAAAGGTTATCGATCTGCTCAATGAAGAATACAACTATAAAAATCAGTCACAGCGAAACAACAACTCTTTCATTTTGTAGGCGTGTTGACGTTCAATTATCCATTACTTTTCTATATCATGTCAACTTTCCTCAAAGCGTGTGGATTTTGCATTAATTTTTAATGTTATTTCTTGAAAATCTGGGCATGTTGGCGTTGCGAGTTTTCGTGAACAATAGAGCTTTTTTGCAAAATATTTAATTTTAGAAGACACTAGCGCGAAATCACTGGCGTTGCCCAGTAACAATTAAATTAATTTTTCAATTAGTCGGTTGATTTTAAAAATGAAAGCAGAAACTTATTCAATAGCGCTTAAATATAGTCAAAACTTATGATACACAACGAACAATTCATTAAAAATCATTTAAATATAGAAATTAAGTTAAAACACATAGTTCAGTTGGAAAATAATGGAATTTTGGGCAGAGAATCATGAAAAATAAGGTTATTCTCCATTTTAATCCCAATTCCAATTTTAAATGCTTCATATCTCAAATACTATAAGAGTTATCAAATTTCTAAGTAGCTCATTAAGTACATTGTTAAGATTTCTTTTTATATATATATAATTTACATGCATTAAAAACGCGTAAATAATGAGAACAGGGTTTGCACATGCGTACTGGTGTGCACAGACAAACACACGGACACTACTCTTTTATATATATAGTAGAAGTAGATAGATTGATACAAACAAGATTAAGAGTGTGATTATCTATGAATTGAACTAGAGAACGGTGTAAAATTGCTGCAAAATCTCCGCATACTGACGGCGGTGGATATACGCAGATAATTATACGACAGGATGCATTAAATAAGTACCTATTCAGATAAAATAGAGGGCGCAAACACCGCTATACTACCAACGCATTTTCAGATTAATTAATTTCTATTTTTTTACATGAGAAACATGTTGAAATGAAACCAAATGTTTATTTAAATGGATGTAGTAAAGTCGAATGTCTGGGGCTTTCCAAAAGTGTTTCTATTCGTTAAGAAATATAAAATTTTACTTAATTAGCCGAAAACACTCAATTGTTAGAGACGCAAACCTATTTCCTAGCACTTTAAAGCTATGTCAATTATCGCCATCCGCGCAGAAAAGACCCTCAATGACTAAGACATACTACACAAAGTTAGGTGAGGAAATTCAGTCTGTATCTAAACTATTTTTCATATTGAGCTTTATTTGGATATTCATTGCGGACAATTCGGAAATGAGATATCTGAATACTTGAGGAAGCATGATACAAGTTATATTGTCGCCATTGCCGCACATACTGCAGAAGTAGGCGGTGGTAGTAGAATGTTCACCTTGTACAGCAACGGCGGCATTGGGGTTGGTGACGTTTTCGGAGAGACGCGAAGACTTTTCAGGGCAGGTGATTTTCCTTTCGTGCACAGTCAACAAATCCCCGCACTTTTTACAAATATAAGTAGGACGACCATCTGAAGAGTGCAACAGCCTCTCCTGTAACAGATAGGAACAGCCGTGAGAGATGAGCGCATCTCTTTCCATTTCACCAAAACGTACACCGCCACCACGTTTTCTGCCTTGCACCGGTTGTTGAGTGATTGAATCGACAGGGCCAGTTGAACGCACTTGGAACTTATCGGAGACCATATGACGCAGCCGTTGGTAGTAGACAATGCCCATGAAAATTTCAGCTTCCAACTCCACTCCATTGGACCCACTGTACATTTTTTCAGTGCCATAGTAGTTGAAACCAGCGTCAGTCAACAACTGTCCGAAATAGTCAACAGCCGACGATGAGTCAGATGCAGAAGCTTTGGGAATATTCAAGGAACTGGGGTGGACATTTCGAGTGGTGTTGAAAGGGCTGGAATCGAAGACTTTGGCTTGGCGTGAACCCACCTTACCAGCCATCAACTCAATCATCATACCAATGGTCATACGAGATGGGAAGCCGTGTGGGTTAAATATGATGTCTGGGATGATGCCACTTTCCGAGAATGGCATATCTTCTGCGTCCCATTTGATGCTGAGAATACCTTTTTGGCCGTGTCTACTGGCGAATTTGTCGCCAACAATAGGGTTTCGTGGAATTCGAAGACGTATACCAACGCGAATACACTCGTTGTTGCCGGAACCATCGCCCAACAACGTGACAGCATCAACGTAGGCTATTTCGTGGCTGTGGTAACGTCTGGTTTTGTACTGGTTGGTGAATATATCGTAATAACTGTAGAACGGTTCGTTCTCATTGAGACAACGTCCAACCGGCGGCAACCCATCCACATCCAGTAGACCCTTTGTGACCAATGGGTCGTCGGACAGACAACCAAAGCGAAGGTTGCATTTGGAGGTCTTGAATTCGCCAACTTCTCTCAAGTCGATTATTTCCGATTTGTACACACAGGCTGAACCAAAGCCGCGTTCCAACGCATTTTTGTTGATAATCAACGCATCCTCCATGTCATACCCGGTGTAGGAGATCACAGCAACAACAGCATTGATTCCTTGTGGGTAGTTGTCCATGTGGTATTTGTCGTAGTGGAAGTTTTTACAGATGGGACTTTGAGGAAGCAACAATCGATACAATTTGTTGTCAAATCGGTAACTATATGAAAGTGTTGGTGTGCCCAGACTTTGTTTGGCCATCTGACATTGGTACATGTTTCTGGGACTTTGGTTGTGGTCGGAAAATGGAATGACAATAGCGGCTTCACTGAATATATACCGAGCGTCGATTTCAGTATACTTATAGATGGATGGGTGTTTCTGAGCTTGCTCTTTCGACAACGCTATGTTCATGTAGATTTGCTCAAAGGAACCGATATGTTCATTTGAATTGAGTTCCAAGTTGAAAACAACACGAGAGAAGCGTGATTGGCTCGAAAATATGTAGAGGCCAGGAAAGTTTTTTCGTAGCTCCAAGTCGTTCTCTTGGGCCACATAGACAATTTCAATGTGGTCATTCAAACTGCATTTGAGTTTTCTCAATTGATACTCAATGGTATGACCGTACTCGGCAGGAATGTAACCAACAAAGTTTCCATCAATGAGAACTGTCAACATGTGATGAGCAGTTTCATCGAGGAGAACTTCCGAACAGTACGGATTGTTATTGGCAACAACCAAGCCCATGGCCATTAAAATGGCCATATAAGGTGCCAATGGAGAGTTGCTGGAAGTGATTGAACAATTGGAGGAGAGATGGTTGAGCAATCCACAAGGAGCGCCATCAGGCGTGTGCACGGGACAAATGAAACCCCAGCATTCAGGCAGTAGACGTCTAACAGTGGTACTGTACGATTTGGCGAAAAATGCACCTCGATGGACGCAACGGAAATGCGAGAGGTATCTCAGAAAGTTGAGACGATCTGCTACCACCGAGAATCCGCTCGCTTGAGGCAAACCCAAACTGTTGCGCGAGGAAACATTCCCTGTCTTGAGCGTGTACTCCATTTGTTGGCCGACGTTGACAGAGCGTGAGATGGCCGTGTTAAGGGCTGCTTCTGTGATGGTTTTGAACTTTTGGCCACTTCCTCCGCCACTATATAAAAGTCGTTGTTTCAGAGTCAGTAGCCAGGTTTCTAGTTTATCCTTTAGAACCATTTGGTAGAGTTGGCCTGGCAAGAGCAACTCATGGTTGTTCAGTGTGTCGGTGGATTCGGCAGTGAACTGTTTGTTCACTACTCCGTTCAACTTTTTACACATGTATATCAATAGGTTGTATTTGCCCACATCATTGCCGTTGAGATGAATGCACACACAGCGGCTCATGAGCAGATCGCAGATTTCCTCGTTCGACAGCAGAGTTGAGAAGCCGCCTTTAACGCGAAATAACCCCCCAAAATAATCTTTAGCTTGGGAGTTTGTGTTCACGCCTTGTTTCTTAGTTTCGCTGAGCATATCTTTGACGGCACTTGATAATTCACGTTATTTTAATTATTACTTAATTGTTTGAATAACGAATATTTATAACATTACTCAAATGTTTGAATAACGAATATTTTTAGTTTTAGTTTAATAATTGAATAATTAGTGTACTCGGCGTGAAAACTGTCGTTTGGCGCTATTTGAGTGAGTTGTTGGAATAGTTGATAATCCGTGTAATGTGTGAGTATCTAGAAACTCGGGTGTTACACTGCAGACACACGTATATCGATAGCATACTTTCAAAATGAGAATAATAGGCAGAAAGTAATGCTGTTTTCTAAACACAAACGACAACATGTACTGTCCATCTTGAAGATAGTGCAGTACGTTAACCTAAATACAGTGAAAGATCGAATCGGTAGAAGCGCGAAATTTACACAGCTGTTTTCATCGGCGTCCACGCAACGGATATTAATACCGTATTCGGACATTAGAGGTGCTTTTGTTTTCCACGACGGTCTTTCCATGGCAATTGGCTAATTCGTTTGGTTAGTAGAACCAATAAACACTACACCTACATAATTGCGCCTCTGTAATATGAGAAAACGTAGCAATCGTTCGATGCCATTACATATGAAATAGCCACCCCATTCCTAAACAACGCTATAAGGCTACTTTTGCGCGAGTGCAAAAGTACGTCTTGATCTTCGTGACGTTGCACAAGCTGCTTAGGAGTGAGACTTTTCAGCGAACATCGATTGCTCTGCACCATTATTGGTAGTTGTGCGATAACGCGAGTGAATTCGTTGTGTTCTGCCCCATTAACGGACCAGCCTAAAACCACCTTCAAGGGTGAACTGTATGTGATGCCACGGATTCGACATTCGCTTGGGTAGAGAATTGGTGAGGTGGGATTGGATGGATTCACAACCGGAGATCCAATGTCCAAGTCCTTCCACATCAATAAACCACTCTAATCAACAACCCAATTTTTACTTTAAAGTATAGCTTAACTCTGGTTTTCTCGTTCATATCAAACTCCACCGGGAGTATATTCTATAGCCCCACACTTAGATTGCATTTGACTGCTGAAACTACTTGTACAGCTTTCCTGAGTCCACCACGTAGCATCAAATCGAAAGAGTCGATGTGCGGTTTCAGCATGTATTCGAAGGCCTACATCGAATTTTTAAAAGGACATCACTTTACTATTTGTTGGCAAATTGGAGTCTACGACCCACAACCTCAGTTAAAACAACTCTATTACTTCATTTCTTTGTTCGGGTATGTCTCCAATGTATTTATCCTGTTTGGATGTTGGTACGCCGATTGCCAGCATGATTTCTTGCAGGCCACGTGTCAAACGTACGAAATGAACGAATTAACGGTGCTGTCAAACCGATTTGTTTTAACGTGCTCCGGGTTGTTTTGGTGATAACTATTTCCGACCGACTAATTTTTGATGGTCGAAGTATATCTATGCGATAAGTGGCTCAAGTAAGTAAACTATCGTGGGTTGCGTGCGCACGTAAAGGAGCGATTTGAATTGTGCAATAGCAGCACCTTTGAGTAGTCTTGAGCGTGAAAAAACAATTTATTACGTGGTTCGTTATATCATTTTCACCTCGTTTGCACTTGGGCATATTTATTTGTTCAAGGGAAATTAGTGCGTTTATGCCAAATATATGAATTTATAATATGTACGTTCAAAAGCGAGAATTTTTAAATAACGCAATTTTTAATGATATACTGTCCAATGATCAAACACTTCATCGACTTTCATTCTGACGCGCTTGCGTGATCAATATTTCTCATTATTGAATACGAGTATCGTTTTAGTTAGTACATACACACCTATTAATTTTACATCTACGTGTGTGTGTGTGATTCGCACACTACTTTGAGAGTGTGCACGCCGTGTTTGGGCTGTTTTCTAGCATAACACCAATAAACTATTGAATTGTGTAAATTATTAAATTTGCGTCGCGTGAAAAGGCCGCTTAAGAGTTCCAGCAAGTTTATAGGACGTCTTCTTGCATTGAATGTCAATTTTTTCAATAAATATGTAAACTCTTCTTTTCGACAAATGACCTCTATCCATTCTATAGATTTGTTAACATAAAAACTATTCAGTTGACGAGCTCAAGCTTGAAGAAAAGATGCTTTTCTCAGTGATTGAATTTATCACGTTCCGCTCGTGGTTGACCAATGTGTGCACACCCCTGATTTGAGGTAAAATTTCGCAAATATAACGTTGCTTCGCTAAATTGTATTTAACAACAAAGTCGGTTTTAGCCAAAAACAAACGAGTTCAAAAGTATAACACTTATAGCTGTGTTGATTGTAGTTACTAGTCAAATAGAATTCATTGTAATAGCCATCTTTTAGCAATATTAATATTAGGTGAGACCAACGCTAACACACGATCAATATATAACTAATGATCCATTTGCGCTTGTTTTGAGGGGCTATGTAATTCCTAAAATTGTGCAGTATATAATGTGGGGGTTTGTGGGCTTAACGTACAGTATATTCCTGTCTTAGAGCGCATGGAATGGTGATGCAACAGTGAAGACAGAAATCCACAAAGAAACTACCCTAAACACAATTGATTAGCCAAAATATGTGAGGTTAGTGAACTCACAGGTATTGAATGCCTATCTCGAATTTCTCCTCGCAACATGGCTCCAAAAATTGGTTCGCAGCAGAAATAACCAACACCCCACAGAATAGCGTTTTTTCCTAACGCTTCGGCATTGACTCCAGCCACAACGCACGGTACACAACATCCCGCAAGGAACCAACCCACATCTTGAGAACAATCACACAAATCTGTTTTCCAATCCGGCATTTTTAATTAAACCAGATAATAAGATTAGATTTTATTATTTATCTGGATATTATATAGGTTGTTGAATATTCACGTCGGTCATTAGTATTCCTTAATTACCAAAAGTTATATTCTAGCGTATCATTAAACGTGATTATTCAAATAAATCATGTAAAAATATTTTCCGCCATTTAACACTCTAACATGAAGCAAAAATCTACCTCTAGAAATGTTTGTGGTTTAAAAAGTGCCAGTTTTTATGATGGTTTCGTTTTAAAGTAATCAGAAGTTGGTAGGTGCATTAGGAAATATTTTTATCGGGAGCATTTGAATTTAAGCTGATAACATTTGAACAATTTACCCCATATAATCCATTGCCGGCATAGTTTAATACCATTTCGCAAATTTCCGCTTAAAGGTGATAAGAAAGTTCGTGTTTTAATGCAAGTAGAGGGAGATTATTTTTAAACTATTAAAAGTTGCACTAAATTTTTTAATATTCAAAGTATAATTACAGCTAAAATTTAACTATAGCGTCGTCCAATTTGCTAGTGCAGGCGACAATATTGGATATTAGATATGACAGGAAAACAATGAGGTGACAACACGGTCAATAGCGTCATCCTGATGCTATTGTATTATAGTTTCGGCCGGATGAGTAGCATTCGTCGTTCTATTTCACGATACTGATACTCATTGTTTCCATAACTATGATTAGGAACGCGTGACAGAACCAACTCATGCAAAAAATTGCTTTTCTGGAAATAGTCAACCGTGGTTATGGTTTTTAAATTTCACGTAATTAATTCAAAAACAATAGCAGAACCATTACATTTAGCTGGGCACACTTAGCGATAGAACTAAATGATTTCTTCAAATCAAAATTTTGGAATTATAAACGCATGGTGAAGCTTCACAAATAAGAATAACGTAGAAAAAGATGTGATAGGGTTAATTTCACTCTCGAGTCTGAAGGCCTCAAGGGTTGTTAGAGGATTTACTCCCCCTCGGGACAGGTGTGCGATCTTTCGTGCCCGAATTTTTCAAACTTTTAAATTCTTGTTAGACACTTCAATTTCTTCTTAAATCATAAGTGACGCGTCAATACTCAACGCGGATTAGCCATTTAAGACCCAAAATGATTAATCCCTATAACCAATTCAAAGTTTGTGTCGCATTTTCTCAACGTTACAACACCTCAATACATTAGTTACGCATTGAGTTTTAACTTGTGATAATTAATTATTAAGGATGTTAAACCACACCATTAATTCAACAGAAAATAAAGAAATGTAACGTTAATGGATTAAAAGCAAACTCAGGTTCATTTTTTACCAATAAAAATTTCACTTTTGTTGTATTTGTGTTTTTCAGTGGATTGTGACAGCTAAAAGCTCAATTTTTAACGGAACACTCCGCAGCTAAAAATAGTCCTCTAAATACAAGACATGAACGTTTAAGTCTATCCACAACAATAACATTTTTAACCCTAATTTTTTATTTATTTCAGTATTTTACTTGATCGCGAAATAGTTCATTCCAAGTATTCGACAAATTGTAAATTTAAGGAAATTAGAAGGGTTTATCACCCAAATTTCGGAGAATTTCAACGTTGCCTATAGACAATCCACAGACTGACAACCTGAGAGTTCGTAGAATATCTATGTTGTATGTAGTGTATTGAAGTTTTTACGTTAATGCCCAAATGCACAGGCGACGTTATTCACTAGTGTACCAGGAGTTCCGATCATAATTGTGTTTATATGGCGTCGCAATCCAATGGCAGTTTCGAATATAAAAACCACTAATAAGCTTAAAACTATCTACATGCATTCATTTATTTTTCCCAATAATTCGTTAAATCACTAAATTGCTCTAAAAAGATCTTTTAAAGTATTTATATTGTTTTGCTTGTAAACTTTACATCACACGGCAATAAAACTCAAATGCTAGTTGATTAAATTTGCATGAGTCATCATCGTTAGGTGTTTCAAATGAGAGTAAAAGTGAAGTAAGCTTATGGTTATTTGTGGGCATTAATTTTGCACTATTACTTAAACCTTTTCTTTTTTAGAGGAATTAGGTGATTCATATCGTATTAGTAATATTTATTGATTCAAACAAAATACTCATTTTACGGTTCCCCTACCAATTTAGAGTGATAAATGGCAAAAATCATAATACAACGCTGAATACTATTAGAAAAAATGTGTGATTTTAGTCATACTAGCGCTAAATCCCAGCGTTGCTAGGGAGTTTTTAAGTTAAAGTTTCATTTAAGTGTTATATTACATTGGATTGAATTTTTTACTTATACTTTTTCAACAAATAATACAACGTAATTATTAATTTGCTAAGTTTACTGTACAGTTCACTAATTCAATGATGTACATCACTATTTGGCAAACTATTTATTAGCTTAGTTATCGTTTGAGTTGTTTATAGCAACAATTTAATTTGAAAATACTTTAAAAGTTTAACATAACCCGTCTTAAATAAAGCTAATAAATTTGTTGATTGATTTTAATTGAGTTTAAAGAAGCGAATTGATCAATAACATCTGTACAATATGTTCATGTTAAGCTTAATCTAATAAAGTATTTTTCAATCAATTAATAATTTATTTTATACTAAAAAATAATTCAGCATGTTGGAATATAAATCTTGAAGTAGATCACAAAGGTCTAGTTAGATGGCCTGATCACTGGCTCGATTTTCATTTTCAAAGTTAACAATGAATATCATAAAGAAGAAGGCTGGATTTTAGCAACTTAAAATTCATATTATTAGTGTAAATTTTGGGCTACAGGAGGCAAAAGATCATCCAGGAAAAGCAATTGGCTATTGTCATGAACACACGCACACATATGAACACATTTAATGTGTTTGAATATAAAATGACTAGATCTATGCTATTGGTTACATAGTTTAATATTATAACTATAAAGCGAACTACATTTGCGTAAATTAGGGAAAACAGCTATTTTTATTATAATCGGATTATATTTTTAAAAAGCAACCAAAAATCAATGCGTTCAAACGTATTGATAAGCATTTGATTAAATCAAACTAAATTTAAACATTTTCTCTAGGTTTTAATTATATTAGTAGTGATGTAAAGTGAGTGTGTGTAAGGGACAAAATTTTCGGTCATGTGTAACTGTCGACACACGCACGGACAGACAATATCTTTTGTATATACCGATTAAAAAGCTACAAAAAATAGTAAATTTATTAAAATCTCATTCCTTTGGTAGACACACTATACGCAAAATTATTTCACTTCGAAAATCCACACTTGTCGCATTTACAACGGAATTAATTATCGTTGTATTTGATTCCGCGGTATCTAAGCTTTGGATTTTATTCAATCTTGTTATTGTTGAAATTTATTGAATTTTTTTATATTGATTTAAGATAATCACTTATAAAGCAAAAGTTTTTGTTGTTTACTGCCGATTTTCTAACGAAAGTTAAGTATTTTTAGATGTTATATTTTTTAAGTTTGAATAAGTTACAAAATCAAAATTATTTTATACAAATGTAATGAAACAACTATGATGATTCAAGTATTCATGCAGAATTAATCTAAGCATATAATTATTAAGTTCCCACGTTTTCTAGAGCTAGTGCCTAAGTGGCACTGTTGAGCACCATTAAACATCACACTCAAAACTTCGTTTAACGCAATCATGCTAGTGTGATACGGTTCACGTATAGGCACAGAAACGTGCCTATCGTCGGCCTATTCTTAGAGTCGTTCTTGTTAAAATATGTATAGCGTTTTTTTTGATGGTTTAATGTTTCACAAAGTGAATATCTGTTTAAGTTCAATTCCTATTACGCAAATGGATGGATTGCGTTTACAATTTATGCGTGATATCATGAAAACTCTTTAAAACTAGGCCAAAAAGAACCCCTGCCCCGATTTGACAGTCAGTGGATTCCAAGAAACGGTCTACGTATGTGTGTAATATATAATAGGTGAAAAATGTAAGAACGTATCATATTGGCGAATCTTTCGCACAGTAAACTATAGTTTAATGGGTTTTCTCTGTTATAAGAGGATGACTTTTAGCAAATTGTATAATTGTGTTTTTCTATTGACATACCCAACAAACTTTTGATTTATCTTACTTCTAATTTTAAGCAGTAGAGATAAGCCTATGTTATTGGACATTGGCTGCGTTTGGAAGACCTTCTAATCAACAAAAAATAAAATTTTCGAGTGGGTGAAAACTTAGTTATTAGCTGCTGTTGCTGCTTCTACTTACGTAGACCCTAATCATTTACAACTACATTTTTCGATGGCCAAACTCAGAAAACCCCCAACTTACAGACAGAAAGCATAGAAATAATAAATTTTTCCAAATATATGAGATTGTGATAAATACACATGTGTTCTATTTAATTTCAAGATTAATACACTCCAACGCAATTAATTTGTATAACGCCGTAAAAATACACCTTTCTCACTAATTATAATTTATAGTTAACAATAAAGATATACCCACTGTTGGTAGTATTTAGTAATTATACAAAAGTCACTACACTTCGTGCGTTAGAGTCTAAAGAAGATAAGATACGACTTTCGAATCTACCACTGGGCTCAAACAATAAAAAGTATTATTTCATTTGGTATAAATCATTTCTTAAAATTTCATTTCAGTGGGTGTATAACCTGATTTTATTTGCTAAAATTGTATAGTAGTTAAATTTGTCTGTATACTGTAGAGTCAACATACTGTGTATTCTTGTCTTAGTGCACACGAATAGGTGCAACAACAATGCATCAAAATATCAGTATAAATAGAGCCCTAAGTACACGCAATATGTAAATTGAAAAGTGGCAGAGCAAAACATACTTTTATATTGTAGTTCTTTCGAATTTCTTCTCTCAAGATGCCCCCAAAAATTGGGCTGCAACAAAAATAGCCCAATCCCCAAAGAACAGCGCTTTTGGACAGTTTTTCAGCATTCATCCCAGCAACAATGAAGGGTACAAAATATGCAGCAACACACCAAATTCCATCATCTGAACAATCACACATACCAGTGCTCCACTCCTCCATCTCAATAGTAATAACAGGATTAAATTCATTTAAAAACATAGTTTATTTATAGTACAGGGTATTGAAGTGATAATTCTACTTTATGGTTCCATTTAACACTATGAGCGATTAACACATTAATTGTATCATATTAAGTAGTGAGAGATAGCGTCTATCGTTAAATGTTTGTATATTTCAATTCGGCATTGGAAATGGGTTATTTTTAAACTCTATATTAGAGCATATTAATGCAACTGAGTGATATTGTTGTACTAATAATAAAGTTATCATGTTATTATTATGAATTATGATATTATATTGTTTTCTTCGATGCAATAATGCTAATAGTGGGTAAATAGTGAAATAAATCGTGATATTTTACCTGGTTGCGTTTAGACGTGAATTAATTGTATTCGATTTCATATTATTAGGCTTTTTTATTTAGTTAACTATGTCAGAGATAATATACAGAATTATAATATTCCACATGGCGAATATATACGTATGTTTGTAATTTAATATACTGTAGGTGGGGGCGGCTCGCTGGCATTTGAGCAGGAATAAATGGTGGGTACCGTTAGCCGTATTTTCACACGTGTTTGGTAAGTGTATCATTCAATTGTATATTGTTTTATTATGAGTGTATCTGTGTATAATGTAAATACGATTAAGTTACACCGAGTGTAGCGACTGAAGTTTTAAATGAAGTACTTTTTGTCAATGGGGTAAGATAGCTGCCATTTAAGGCGGAGATTTAACAGAGTCCAACATAAAAATTCAGGTACCTTATATTAAATTTAACTATTGTACCTATCATTGTAACAAAAAAATTTAGAATATAACAAGACTTGTTGAGACATTTTTTAAATAAAATTCCTATAACAAATTTAAATTTTCAATAAATGCCTTATGCCAGCGCTCCTCGATTCAAATTGGGTCCCGCACCCCCTGTTAAAATTTATGTTCAAAATAGTGTTTGCATTTTAATAAGAAGATTACTGTTATAATAAAACTCCCTGTGTACTTTATTGCAAAAGTTAAATTTACATTAAAACAAACCTTCATTTAAGTAGAACTGCGCCTTCAAGTTATATATAAACTTTTTACAATAAGCCAACAAATAAACAAAATTTCAATGATAAGAAATATGTTTAATTCCATTTGTCTTATAGCCCTGAATGCAATAATAATAGTAGTAGTAAAATATCCCTATAAACAGTGTAATTGATCGCGAATACCATTTTTAGAGATAACTTCAATATTATTTAATCATGTTATGAGTAAATAAGCATAGCGCGCAAAGCCAATATAAAATGTATGCGCTTGTATATCATACAATTATGGATTAAAATATACGACATATAAAAATATGTGATTCGCATTTATTTATCTATTTATATCGTATTAAAATTATATAATTAAAACATACTGGTGAATAGCTTATTTAATGAAATGCGCATGCTGTTAGTAAATTAGAATAATGTGAAAAAAGCTTTCCAGGGATTAACTGATTTTCCCCCACCCCCAATCGCGGGATGCGCTGCTATAAACTGTATGTCTACACTACTGATACTTTAATTCAAACCTAAGGTACTTTTCCGATGCATCGCATCACATTAAAGAGAGCTCAATAATAATAATAATACAACAGTTAGTTTATATAATAGCATTATACAATAACTATTAATTCCATTCTAACTCAGAATGCATTGTGCAATCAATTAGAAATTTTCAGTGCACATCAGAATTTCAATGAAATTATATAATACCTACCAAATGTATGATAAGCTATTGTGTAATTTAAATGTCCATAACTTTTTGTATTGGTGATTTTTTAATTTCCTAAACTTGTGTTAGAATACAATCCAATCGTCGCTAAGTATACGGTATATTCTTGTCTGAGGGAGCACGACGTACAAAAGTGATGAAGTAGACAATCATGACAACAATTCCCCTAACAATTCATATTGAAGTTGTAGGTAACTTTAGCATTACTGGTATGGAGCTTTTCTTTCGAATTTGTTTTCTCAAAAGGGCTCCAAAAATAGAAGGAGACAGGAAATACCCACAACACCATATATACGGATTCAGACCGATTCTGTCAGCATTTATCCCCGCGATAACACACGGTGCAAGGAACGCTAAGCAGCACCAGCTACAATCTCCGAAGCATTCGCACAATTCTGATTTCCATTTTGGCATTTTTAAGTGGTACTCAAAATAGGATTATGATTGAATGTATTTAATTAGGCAGTGGCTATTCGTCAGGCAATGAATATCTCCAAAACTAGTTGTTAAATTTTCTTCAAAATTAAATTATGTTTATAAAACATACTAATGTAATTTTATGACAATCTTAGAAAAATTTTACGCAATTTTTAAGTAATCATACTAACATTATTTCAAAAAATATACTTTCTGTTAGAATATATTATCACGCACATTGATCAGATAGTGTTATGCTAATAAATATTAAATATTCGTATTGTATTTTTGCTACAAAATAGTCTTTATTCATGCGCGCCACAGTCATTGTTGTTTCATTACGCAAACATGAGTGAATGTAGATTTACCGTTGGAATGAAATTTAAATCTGTTGCTGATCTTGAAAATGCTGTTTCACGATATGAAAATACCGCATATTGCAACCTCTACAAATACCAGGCAAGAACACTAGAAAATATCCGAAATAGGATAACCAAACCAATCGACCCTGAACTTCGTTATTATGAAATTACATATGCCTGTATTTTCAGTGGTAAGTGTAAAACAACTGCAACTGGGAAAAGAAATAAACCTACGCTGAGACAGAATTGCCCGGTTAAAATTTCATTAAGAGCGTCCCTGGATGGATTATCACTTGAAGTCCGGAAATGTATTTTAACCCATAATCACGAATGCAACGAGGTGATCTATAGAAATTTGCCTAACCAAAGAAAAATAGATCTTCATGATCCGGAAATAATTCAACTTCTTCGCCTAAGGGCGAATAAAAAACTGATCCAATCAAAGCTACAAGCTGACACTGGAAAAAATATTCGATTGAAGTCACTCCACAATATTAAAACAATTGAAAGTTCGCTACCAAGTGATTTGGATATAGTGGAGAAAATTTTGACCAGAGAACACAACTGTTGTGTGAGAATTTTATATGATAAATTTAACGTCGTCAATGGAATTTTCTTCGTAGATAATAAAATGAAAACATTCATTGATTTTTACCCATCGATAATGTTTGTTGATGCAACGTATAAGCTCCTTAATTAGAGGTATTTATAAATTATAACAAATTAAATTACACCTAATAATTTTAGAGCCCCATTATATATATCTGCTGGAGAGGATTCTTTTGGATCAACACACATCACTAGTGCATGTATACTTTACGAAGAGACAGAAGATTCAATTCAATGGTATTGTAATCTATTAGCTGAAATGGTACCTAATCTACCTAACAAAGTAAATACAATTGTTACTGATAAAGACGAAAAATTGAGAAAATGTTTGAAACGAAGTTTTCCACAGTCACATTTAATACTTTGTGAATTTCATGTGAAGCAAACTTTTAAAAGGCAAATTACCACAAACAAAATGGGTATAACACGTTTTCAACGCCAACAAATATTACAATGTTTGAACAGAATGTTTCATTGTAGTGATTACAATGAATATAAATGTTTTGTCAATAAGTTACACTCATTCAACAAGGTGAAACTGAGTCAGTATTTTCAAAAAAATTGGGGAAATGACTACAGTGATTGGATTATTGGCATTAACGGTGCTACCAACTTTTATGGAAATAATACGAATAATCGCCTTGAATCCATCAATCAAAAGTTAAAGAGTGTTATCAATAAATTTAGTTCTTTGACTGACTTTATTTCAAACTTTTTCAAAATTTTGAAGACCCTTCGTACGGAAAGAGAAGTTGATGCAATAAGTCAGCTGTATTACGTCTCCAACGAAACATCCATCATTGAATATGTGTTGTTGTACAAGGAATTACTAACCAAATATGCTTTTACCAAGGTTCAAGACCAGATAAAACTATTTGTTGATACGCCATTACCTAGTCTAAATGAACCTTCCCATACAACATGTTCGTGCTTGTTTTATCGATCATATGCATTACCATGTTGCCACATACTACATATTAGATCATCAGAACAGTTACCTCTTTTCTGTAAATCACTGTGTAGTGAGCGATGGACAAAGGCATATGCAATGAAATTTTTGAATACTGGACCCACAATAGAAAAAATTAATGAAGTCACTCCAAGCATTCTTGATAAAAAAATGACCCCAAAAATCAAAACATTTGGCCAAAAATTAAAGTATACGGCGAGTTATACAACTAAATTAGCAACCACAACAGCTGAATTTTGTGGTGAATTTTTTGATAAATCAATAAGATCGATCAAACTCTTGGAAGAAATTATCAAAAATCACGATGAAGTACTTATCGATCAGTTCATTGGCAAATGTAATTTATTATGAATGAAAATATTACTAAAGTTATTATAGTTGGCTCCTTATTTGGAAATCAGTGTGAAATACTTGATAATGAAGAACAAGTAGTTTAATTTTAATTTGTATTATAGTTTGATTTTGTAGGATAAAACAGAAGGTCTAGTAGATATTCCTCTCCTAAAGAATAAAGAAATCACTACACACGTGAGTCTTAATTATGAAAATTAATGATAATATTCGACTACAGGATACTAATGTTGTGCCAGCTAATACACAAGTTTCAAATAATCCCATAAAAGGTTTCACTTAAACAATATTTTTGTTAAAATTATTAAGGTTTACTAATTCCTTCTAAAATAAAATCAGTTGGAAGACCGAGAGGAAAAAATTTGACAACAATTGGAATTATAAAGAAGAAATAACCTATTTAAATCCCTTTAAATAGCTACAATAGTATTCATTTTAGAAATATTCTTTAGATGAAAAGTTATTCAATATATTTACAACTGCGTTTTTATTAGATTAATTAACATAGCGCGGTTATAAATGAAATATATAAAACATGAACTCTTTATTTTTATATTATTAAATATTATAAAGTATAAATAATTGTTAATAATTTTATTATTTGTTGTGGTTCTGATAAAAAGGTTTAATGGTATAAGCTGTTAGTGGGCTAAAATTTAATTTTAAACATATTTTTAAAATAATTGTCATAAAATTACATTAGTATGTTTTATAAACATAATTTAATTTTGAAGGAAATTTAACAACTAATTTTGGAGATATTAATTGCCTGACGAATAGCCTATAGATGAGGGGATTATCAGGTACCTGACGAATAGCCACTGCCTATAAAATACACTACTTTTTTTAATAACAAAAATTATATTCTTTTAAAATAATTCGTAATATTGCCACTTTTAGTATTTTTCAGTTCGATAACTACAACCTCATCTTCTAATCGAGGAATTATTTTGTATTTTTCTGATCCATGATGTCTATAGAAGTCCTTTAATTCTTTTAGATTCAAGAGAGCTTTCTCAGCCGATATAACACAACCACTTTCGTCATCAATTTCTTCGGTGTCATGAAGTTCATTACTATTGACGATGCTTCCTAAGTCAACCATGTTGTTTTTCATATCATTTAATGATAGTGTATCATAAATGTTCTCTTCGTTTATCATATCATCAATTTCACTCTCAAATTCATTCGCATCTTCCACAGGGTATTCACTGGATTCATTAAAAGTTACTTGTGAGGTATTTGTAACATCATCGTCCTTACAAAATCCTGACTTTCGGAAACAGTTTATTATGATATTCGGATCAAAGGAATCCCATACATCTCTAATAAAAA